>JADWQK010000893.1:0-289296 GCA_017933935.1 Sesamia nonagrioides | reverse complement strand
GAACAAGGCTAATGGTCCAGATCGTATACCAGCTATTGTTCTTAAGGCATGTACGCCCAAGTTGTCTCCTGTATTGACGCGCTTGTATCGCCTCTCATTTAGGACTGGTATAGTGCCCAAGTCCTAAAAGCTTGCCTACCAACTTTCGGCTGATTTCAATAACCTCCATACTCTGCAAGATTATGGAGCGTGTATTGAACTCGAACCTCTTGGCCTACCTGGAAGGTAACGATCTCCTCAGTGACCAACAGTACGGGTTTCGCCGCTATCGGTCAACTAGGGACCTACTAGTGTATGTCACTCACTAGTGAGGCGAGGCCATCGAGAAAAATGGGGAAGCGATTGCTGTCTCCCTTGATGTCCCAAAGGCCTTCGACCGGGTATGGCACGCTGGCCTTTTAAGTAAGCTTCCAGCGTACGGAATTTACGCTGGCCTGACTGGCTGGATAAAAGACCTTCTGACTGAACGGTCCCTCAGAATTGTTGTCGACGGATGCTCATCGGAGCCCATGTCGACTAATGCCGGTGTTCCTCAGGGGTCTGTTCCCTCTGCAACTCTATCCCTGCTTCAAATTAACGATCTGATGCTCGGTATCTATAGGTATGCAGATGACAGCATAGTTTTGGGCATCCGACCCGAAAGAGAGGCTATGTTGGAGCGTACGAATGTTACACTTCAGGCTGTCTCTGATGGGGGAAGAGCCAATCTTGGGGCATTTAATGTCGCCAAAACACAAGCATGTCTTTTCACCGCGAACAGAAGCCCGTTCATCTTGGCTCCTACTTTTAATGTATCCTTGGATTGCACCGACCGCCTTCAGTTTTTGGGAGTTAAGATTTCCTCGAACCTTAACATTGGGCGGCTCACTGGGTCCAGGGCCAATATGGCTGCCAGGAAACTTGGCGTTATTGCGGTACTTCACACCAGGGCAGCTTCTAATGTTATATAAAGCACAGGTTCGTTGGTGTGTGGAGTACTGCAGCCACATTTGGGCTGGTGCTGCAAAATGCCACCTGGCTACTTTGGCTACTACTACTACTGGCTGATTCAGTGGAGGCGTGCGAAGCGACGAATTGGCGACCCAGATTCAGCTAAAAACGGTCTCCAAAGCCTGGAACACAGCCGAAGAGTAGCCAGTCTGTCGGTGTTCTATAGGATGCATTCTGTCGATGTTCGAGGGAATCGTATGATTTAATTTCCTCATCTTCGTTCCATCATCGGACGACCCGTCGTACGGCAAGTTTTCTCTTTTTTTTTTTGGGATGGGAAATCATCATATGATTTATCCCGCTCTGGAGTGGAGCGGAAGGACGTGTCAGACTTTTACTGACTAAAACCCATCAGTGTTTCTTCATTTGCCTGTGCGACGCCCAGGGCCACAGTTTCTTGTTTAACCAAGCGAGTTTCCACCCTTACGTTGTTGACACCACAACGATCCAAACGAGGCGTTTCGCCACTTCTTTTAAACCGTATATATCGAGGGACTGGAACGGTTTGCCAGCGGCAGTGTTTCCGTCGGACTACAATTTGAGTGTCTTCAAGGCTACAGTGAGTTGGCTCTTAATAAACTAGCGCGCCTTACCATCAACGATTGCATCACTGATTACACTCAGACGGGATTGCAGTCAAGCACAAGTTTATAATTTATAAATAAAAAAATCACGCACGTACTTACATACCTCACACACACCTCGCACACTCATACAATGAATCGCATTTTTTAATGTCTTTTTCTCATTTCCCTTTTTGCCTTTAAGCCTTTAACTACAGGAATTTCTATGTCTACATGGAGACCCCTTAACTGCATGTCCAAGGGTCTCCATGTAAGCCAAATTGATATGAAATAAACTTCTTTTATTTTTTATTTAACTTCTGGATTCTCCCCATTATCGTGCCAAGCCATCGGGTTCTAGAACACCTGGCACCCAGCTGGCAATTTGGTACCAGAGCGCAACGATAATCTAAGTTGATTACAACGCCCCAATATCTTACCTTATGGGGTGGTTTCCATTGTAGCTAGCACACTCGTTAGAAAAGCATATTGAATATGCAGCCTTATCTGTTGAACGACAGTTCTGAAAACACACATTCATTCAATTTTATACTTAACGCTCGTTTTTAAAAATCTTATATTTGTTTAGTATGAGGTTTATGTAATTAGGTACCTTATTCTCACAAACCATGGAGACCTGCTGTTGAGGATGTAGGATGTCAAAGAAGCGCTGATTCGGATGCTCCCTGTACATAAAAGAGTAGGAACGGTTTGAAAACGAATGAACATTTTGAATGCCTGAGACAACCTTAAGGAAAAACTGGGTTTTTTTATGATATTATAGTCATTGATTTTGCAATAGTAAAGAATTCGGGTGGCTGAAATTGGAACGCAAACAAGGTTTCTTAAATTTTTAACCTATATGCATAAGTAATTTAGAATGGATTAATAAAATCGATAACTGACTTTTTTTCTGACTATCACTACCTACTATTATTAGCAGACATTGAAATAAAAGTCTCAAAGATATTTGTTTTCGGATGCAATTTAACTAATTAGGTACGTTAAATAATACCTGTGAATCTCATTAGCACACTCTATACACAAGTACAGAGGTGGTGGACTGTCAGACGCGAAGGTCACACTGATGCAGTGGTCGTAGCACACCTTGGCTGCCTCAGCAGAGCCAGCATTGGGACACATGTCACGTTGGCACAGGAACGGGACCAGGTCATCTAGAATTAGAACATTATGGAGAATTTCACATTTCATCAGAAATGTGGTCTGACTCTTGCGATATAGGAAATTTTAGTACCAGAGCAAGGGCTGCACAGATGTTTATCATGAGGTGTTTATTGAGAAGTTATCATTATATTAGCTTGGCTCCACACAGCATAATGTGATATTATACAATATGTAAAGAAAACCCTATCCGATCCGTGAAGGTATTGTTAGGTATCGATAACTGATTCTACTAATGCCTACAAAGCCGGGCTAAACTTGAAAAAATCCCCCTAAAAAAATAATTATTTCGCAAAACGAGGTAACTTAATACATGTGCGGTAGGCAATACATGCACGGGTGAAGGGGGCAGGGCACGCAAACGTGGTCGCATCACTCATAATAATACAGTCTAAAACGGAAGTTGGAATGAATTCGCGGGTAAGAAATATTCAAAATTCATTAGTATTGTTCTTTACATATTGTATATGATAATTACTCACTAGAGAACTTGCACAGCAGTCCCTTTCTGTCGAACAGCTTGGCGTCGAATGGCGGCCAGTAGTAAAACAGTAGCTTGGCAGCAGATAATCTTGCACCCCACGTTCCATATGCTATGACACACAGGATGTCTTTGACGACTGATTGCTTCATCGACATCAGGCATTCCAGGAGTTGACAATGGTGGGCTGCAACACATAAGTATAAATGTAACTGTCAAGATGGAGTAAAAAGATCCCAAAAAATTAAAAGTACACATTAGAATAGATTGACTGTAAGTTGGTAAGGTCATTGACAGAAGAACTAATTACATAATAATTAATTACTATTATGGAGTGTTCAAACAATCTTAAAGATAAAGAAAACTATTTTCTTCAGTTGATGAAAAGGACAAGAAATAATTAATTCGTAAAAGCATTTGTATAAGACACCACTGCCAAAACCTTTGAATTCTTAAAGCATGTAATATTACTATTAATTATTGCAGCGTTCAAAATAAATTTAAAATAATTCAAAAGAAGTTAACTCTACAATAACCTAAGCAGGATTTAGGTAAATTAAAGCAAAGTTAGTGCTTAAAATAAAGCACTAAGTTAAACTGCAAGAAAAACACACAAACAAAAGACGACCTTAATGTCAGTACAATAAAGCTTCAATACCATTGCACGAAAGAGCGAACTCATAAATCATTTTTACAATCACTCCTGTCACCGCCAAATGGTACTACAAGCAAAACACTGCCGCAATGCGACAGTGTATTACTAGTAGCGCCATCTATCTAACGTTACCATCACCAGTCACTTCACTATTTTAAACTAGATGGCGTTGCTGTTACGCAGTACCGCATTGCGACACAGCATACCCACTCCTATGGTGTGCAATAAAAGTGGCGTCTGTCCAGCAGTAGACCATGGTCTAACAACATCAAACAATCTAATACAATTACACATTCAGGAAGTTTTATGCAGTTAGCACTAGATGGTGTATATCAAAATTTTAATAACAATATTGTTATTATACTGGAATTCGTTTCTATCGGTGTGCGTAGCAGTCTGTACAAACATACACGTACAATCGTTAAAGAAAGGAAACGACATTAGCAGGCATAGAGGGGGATGTTACCTCCTCTCCTACGCCACGCGTGCGATCTACTCTCCCTCAGTCTTACGAATTTCCGGTCAGGTCACGTGTCCTGACGCGAGATTAACATTTTTACCCATCCCATAAAGTGCATCAACGCCCCTAAAGTTTTCACTCCAGAAACAAAAAATCAACATAGTATTAGCGCGTTTAAAAAATTATTGTATTTCGTCACAGATTCTCGAATTTATAATTCATTTCCGCTGTTTAAATTTTCGCGTGAGCATTGATGTCACGAAAACACATTCGTCCATCATTGAATCATTGACTTTTTGCAAGCCGCTGCAATAACTATTGTTTATTGTATAAGTAGAAGTCGTGTACCTAGGCATTTTATTTGTTACATTTACCAGAACTCTCTCCAAAATTCGTTATTTAAAGGGAATTCCAAATATTTTTTGGTAATTTTTGCCAGACATTGCATACATTACATTATCCACATTTCCATGACAACTACATTCTCGGTTAAAAGTTTCAAAGATGGGAGATGTGTTTTTTGCGCGAGAACAGATACAGGGTTATGTTTTTAAGGGTGCAAACATAAAGAAACAGGTTTTCAAGGTACTTTACATCTTCAGGTTTAACTTCGAAGGGAAACGTTATATGTTTTACTTGATTTTTATGTGCGAGCGCAAAATATAATGTGGGACCATTTTAACCGCAACGATCCGCACAGACTTAGACTTTTCGGTACCGGAAACCCGCTTCTTTATGCAAGCACCCATATTAAATAGCACTTACCCGGATTGCTTGAGTGTTGGAATACCATCATGATGATAGCGGCGACAGACTGGGATGCCTGGCTCTCTTCCTCCATGCCTGCATACTTGCGTGCTAAGCAAACAATATATTACGTTAGTTTGTTGTTTACTAGGGGGAAAAGGTAAGGTCGGTAAGTAAATAATTTTGTCAATTTTCGGCTATCTAATTATACAATATGTAAAGAAAATCCTGTCCGATCCGTGAAGGTATTGTTAAGTATCGATAACTAATTCTACTAATGGATACAAAGCCGGGCTAAACTTAAAAAAAATCGCCCTAAAAAATAAATATTTTTTTCGCAAAAAGAGGTAACCTAATACGTGTGCGATAGGCAACCCTTCCTCGGGCGACGGGTCGCATCGCTTGTAATAAAACCGTAAAAATGGTGTTGACACTTTTTTTTTAATTACCAAATTTCGAGGAAATTCGAGTTAATTCGCGGGAAAAAAAGATTATTTCAAAATTCATTACCTACTTACATATTGTATGTATTAGTATACATATATGTATTGTTAGTGGTGCCATCTGGTGAACATTGCACTGCCATTGCATTGTCTAGTTAGATATCCAATGTATTTTCTGTGACAACTCTGCAATACGTTTGATTTTTGTGTAACGGTGTTCTACAGTTAACTGTAACTTATTATATGTATGTATTCAAATACAGCACCACTATTTATTTACCTTTATTCAAGACTAGCGGCCGCCCGCGACTTCGTTCGCGTGGAGTAAGTTATTTGAATATTTTATTTTAACCCCAAAAGATACAGCATACATTTTAAATTTTTGTTATGGTCCGCTCCTATTGGTCGCAGCGTAATGGTATACAACGTGTAACAAAAAGGGTGTATACATTATACATACCAAGGGCATGGCATCTTTAGATGATATCAAACCATATCGGAATGGTTTCAACTCAAAATAAAATACTCAAAAAATTGGTACCAAATTTTCGGTTTCGTGTGTTTCTTAAAATCAAATCATAACAAACGTGGCAGCACACTACATACGTTAATAACTACTCGTTACCCGTCACGTTACTTGCGAAAATCCGATAAATGTCTTCAATATCTCTGTGCGACTAGTATGATAGTAGCCTATCACAGGCGGTGGTTTTCCTCATAACTTCCTAACATAAAGAGATAGGATTAAAAAACCCTTCCAATATCGCTTGATATCATGTAAAGATGCCATGCCTTTGTTATGTATATACCCTTTATGTTACACGTTGTATAGCCTAAAGCCTTTTTGTTTTAATGGGCTATCCAACGCAAAAATATTTTTTCAAATCGGATCAGTAGTTCCTGAGATTAGCGCGTTCAAATAAACAAACAAACTCTTCAGCTTTATATATAGATGTACAGCAGTACATCGTCAAAATTAATAATAACACTCCCCCAAAATGGGCGCCCTTCACCCTACCATATACATCAATAGGCCGTTCTAATGAAGGGTGATTTTTAGACAAGGAGAGAGAACTATATATGAAATAAAAGAAATCAATAAATCGCCTGTATTTCGACCATAATGCATAATGCATTGAATCTTGGCATCCAAATATACAATCATTTCTGGTTTATCGAGCCGTGGAAATATGATTTTACAAAATTTATTAAATATCGTCAAATTACACGACCGAAGTTAACAGGTCCATTTTGTGAAATTAGTCGATCGTCAAACGTTTCGTTCAGTAAATACTGACAATAAAAAAAATGCTCTAAATAAGGCCTTCCGGTCAGCCAGTCGGGTAAAATCCAGAAATCATATTAAAACATTAATCTCAGACCTCGATCTACATGGTCTTGATATGATCTGATTGAGAGTATATCTAGATTTTAAACGAGACTGACTCCTGAGTTTGTTTTATATTGCTAAATCAAAATATAGATGTAATAATTAGACTACAGCAGTCAAATGTCGTTCGTTTGGTGGCCTACGTCCAGTTGTGTTGACAACTGGACGTAGGCCACCAAACGAACGACATTTAACTCGATCTTACCAACAATCATGCAACTCAGCTTATCTCTTCTTCTATGAGTCATAGGTGACGACACGGATGGGGCAGTGGCTAAGCGATCTACTGCTGTACTGCGTGTCGCTACTTCGATTCTCGCACGGAACAAATATTTGTATGGCCTTTTTTTTACATTTTATAAACCAGCGCTTGACCGCAATCCTGCCTGATGGTAAGCAGTGACGCAATCGTTGATGGTAAAGCGCACTAGTTTATTAAGAGCCTATTCACTCTAGCCTTGAAGACACTCAAATTGTAGTCCGACGGAAACACCGCCGCTGGCAAATTGTTCCAGACCCTCGATGTACGCGGTATAAAGGAGGAGGCGAAACGCTTCGTCCGGATCGTAGTGGTGTTAACAACGTAAGGGTGGAAACCAGCCGTACGACAGGTCGTCCGCTGGTGGAACGGAGATGGGGGAATTAAATCATGCAATTCCCTCGCACACTCCCCGAAATGCATCCTATAGAACACCGAAAGGCTGGCTACTCTACGCCTGTGCTCTAGGCTACAGATAATTGGTCCGGGTCTGGCTGGTGGTGTATGTGAGTTTTAATGTTTGGTAAAGCATCCACGATACAGGAATAATTCCTAGTATGGAGCAAAGTCTTTTTTTTTAAATCATAGACTATGACTCACAAAATTGTTATTATATTTCTGACTAGCTGCGCCACGCGGTTTCACCCGCGTTTTTTTATATGCCCTGCTCCTATTGGTTGCAGCGTGATAGGTACCGTAAATATGAATACTTACTGATAGTAAACGGCAGTATATAATATGAGAGAAGATGCAGGATTTCTTGATGAAGAGCCACTGGGAACATAGCGACACAGTAGGCTACCAAGAAGGGTAGGTTGTCGATCATGTCATACTCCAAGAATGGCAGCAGGCATCCCAGGCACTGCAGGATGGCTTGACCGAATGCTGTAAAAAATTAAATGTGTTGAAAACTATTTCAGTGCTTGTGTTGTGTTGTCGTCACCTTCCTAGCCCTTTTCCAACTATGGTCGGCTTAAAGTACATCATCAATCATTTGACAAAAATGTGTTCGCCGATTAGGGGACTGATGGTGATGATGATGTACTTTAAGCCGACCATCAACCTTTTTATCGTCCCACTGCTGGGTACAGGTCTTCTCGCATACAGAGAAGGATTGAGCGTAATCACCACGCTTGCTCAATGCGGGTTGGCTTTGGCTTAAAGTAGGTACTACATACAACATAATTTTTTGTATATGCGAAACCCGAAACACATGTCCCGTAAAGAACCTATGTACAAAATTTAAAAAAGATAATTTGAAAAATCACAAAGTTTGCTTGTAAAGTTTGGTTGTCCCTACTAATATGGTCAAAGTGGCGCTCGCCCGTCCGCCTCGCCAGCGGCAGCGGCGCGGAGTCGTCTTGCATTTATTGATAACAATTTCTGTTTGTTTATTTGTAACTAGTGATAATATTTTCATCACACTTGCAGGCTTTGGACTTTTTTATTTTTTTAATGAGACAAAACCCGCCACACATTATCCCATCCACTGCAACTCCTGAAAGCCAGAATCAACAGTGGAGACCGCCAGAAAAACGCCGAGCAATGGAGCTCGACGAGTCCCGGAGAACCTATTCAACTGTCTTGGGTCCCGCAACGAAATTAATCAGAAAAGAATAACGGAGGAGTAAGAAAAAGGATCTTTTTTTCCACTTCCCTCCATAACAAGCAGGAGACAACAGAACTAGGCCAATCGGCACAAAGGGACATTATTGCAACTAGGAGAAGCCCAGATTGCCAAGCACCACGGAATAAAATTTGATTAAGTTAATGGGTCCTAAGTAGGTGTGTGCTGTTATAATTGATTCCAATAATAGGTATGACAAAAGCGCCTGAACGCACGGAAATTGGTTCTAGTTTCTACAAGGTCCGTATAATAAACGACTCCGGATGTAACTTGTACACTATCCAACATAATATTGCGTTCATTCTGCCAAAGAATACACTCCCACAAGATGTGATGTGCGGACTGTTCAAATTCACAATTCGATGCAGGCTTTGGACAGTTTGGACTGTCAGAATGGTCAAGTGGTAAGAGTGTTTAACACTCAACACACAACATGTAGTAAGTATAATTTACTTAAAAAATGTTAATTTTACTTAAAACGTATTTAAGAGGGCCGGGGGGCCCTATCCCGCTGTGCGCACGCGCCTACCTAGTAGGTACTATTCCGTGAACTGTGTTGTGCACTCGGTAACCACACTGCAACAATTTCTAAATTTATTTGGAAAAAAATATAACATGTTGTAAAAATTTGAATCGACTCAGTTCTTTATTCTGAACAACCTACATTCAGGTTTCTTATAAAGAAAGAATATCTATTCATACATGCATCGGAATAAACGGAATAGGAATTAGTGTGGAATGTCTAATTTGGTTGTTTTTTTTTTAAAGTGCCATAAAAATATTGTGTTACTTATTCAAAGTATTAGAAAAATACAAATTTATTTCATTATCAAAGTATTTTTGGTACTTTCCGCGTTTTAAGAATGTTCTGTTATTTAATAATGTCGTTGCTAACGTACAAGCAACTAATTTAATTACCAAAACAAACTAACGTTCAAGAGTATTAAAAAGGCATTAGTTGACTTAATTGGTGTTCAATATTAATCCTTGATCATCGTTTATATCCTTGATATTTAATATCATTATTATCATGCTGAAGAACCCTACTGGTGGACATAGACTCCTTCTATGCACCATCACTTCGACCCGTTCTGTGCTTCCTGCACTCAGCGCAAATACAACGCCACCAAATGCTACAAGAAACCAAAATAGTCAACACAATTACCCAGTGTCCCGTACTGCAGGTGTGGAGTGGAGTCAACGAGCCCAGATAGTGCGTTGAACAGGCTCTTATAGTCCAGGTTGGGGTACAAACCCATCCTCTCACTGTCATTGTCAGCATCCCGAAGCATCTCAAGAGGCGAGCGGGGGACATCTTTAAGAACGCCTGGTGAAATTGAGATGCAATCAGTGAAAGAAAAACTTAAAAGAAGTATTTTATGCCATATTCTCCAGGCGGCCGACCGCTAAAATTAAAAAGGGAAGTCTATTAAAAGAAGGTACTCAAATTAGTTGTTAGTCAGACTCTTGAACACAAAAGAACTGAACTGGAACTATGGAGATCGGACGAAGAACTAGCTTTTTACATTAAATCTTCAATAACAAGTGCGACCGGATTCGCGCACGAGAGGTTCCGTACCATTAGAAACCCATACAAACAGTTTTTAGTGTTTGCTGTTATAGCGCCAACAAAAATACCTTTAATTTAAAAATTCAACTGTCTAACTATGTATTACGTTCTCTCTGCAACTCTGTTTCTGCTGCATATTAACGATCTGCTGATGCCCGGTATCTATGGGTATGCAGATGACAGCACAGTTGTAGAGAGATACCTGCCGGATGCTCGGGCTAGTAGGGAATCAATCCGGTCCGAAAGAGAGGCCATGGTTGAGCGAACGAGTGTTGCACTGCAGGCAGTCTCCGAATGGGGCAATGCCAATCTTGTAGCATTCAATGCCGCCAAAACACAGGCGTGTCTTTTCACCGCCAAAAGGAGCCCGTTCACCTTGGCCCCTACTTTTCGGAATGTGTCCTTGGAGTGTTCCGACCGCCTTCAGCTTTTGGGAGTTGAGATTTCCTCGAACCTTAACTTTGGGCGGTTCATTGAGTCCAAGGCTAAGGTGGCTGCCAGGAAACTTGGCGTTATCGCAAAGGTCCGGCAGTACTTCACACCTGGGCAGCTTCTAATGTTATACAAAGCACAGGTCCGTTCGTGTGTGGAGTACTGCAGCCACATTTGGGCTGGTGCTGCCAAGTGTCACCTGGCCACTTTGGATTCAGTGGAGAGACGTGCAAAGAAGCTGATTGGTGACCCTGATCTAACTCGACTTGGTCTCCAAAGCCTAGAGCACAGGCGTAGAGTAGCCAGCCTTTCGGTGTTCTATAGGATGCATTTCGGGGAGTGTGCGAGGGAATTGCATGATTTAATTCCCCCATCTCCGTTCCACCAGCGGACGACCCGTCGTACGGCTGGTTTCCACCTTTACGTTGTTAACACCATTACGATCCGGACGAAGCGCTTCGCCTCCTCCTTTATACCGCGTACATCGAGGGACTGGAACAATTTGCCCGCGGCGGTGTTTCCGTCGGACTACAATTTGAGTGTCTTCAAGGCTAGAGTGAATAGGCTCTTAATAAACTAGTGCGCTTTACCATCAACGATTGTGTCACTGCTTACCATCAGGCAGAATTGCGGTCAAGCGCTAATTTATAATACATAAAAAAAAAAAAAAAAAAATGAAATACAGCCTGGTGTCCAATAGAGAGTAGGTGGACAGACAGGGGAATTTAAGTATTAAAGTCCTGTGTCCTCTCCAGTACGGAACGTTAAATACGAGCTATGGATTTTGGAGGTCACTACAAATAGCTATGCCTGTGGCTCTGTTCCCAAATGGCTAGAAAACCTAAGTCAGAGGTAGAGGTTTGTAAGTAAAACGTGTCCGTGATCTGCCGGCGAATCTGCGGGCTCTTCCCGATAACCTACAAGACCGTCAATTTAAAGACCAATCAAGTCAAAGAATACTTACTAAGAAGAGTCTGTGAGAAGTATTTGACAGTGTTGGCAATGTCAGTGCCGAGAGGCAACGGCTGAATGTTGTGTTGCAGTCGCAGTTGGGCGTCGTACAGGCTGCGGATCTTTGCTGTAACTGTATAGGACGAGGCTAGAGAGTTATCCTATTAGTAAAGTGGCCTTTGTCTTCATTTAGCGGAAGGAGATAATATAGGACCAATGGCGAAGATTCCCTTGTTCACAAATTGAACTTAAATCAAGTTTATTGCATCTTTTTCTTTCCATTTCAATAAGAAGAGGACGGAAGATAAACCTCAGTCTGTCAAATTAGTCAGTGCTTGGCGTAATTTAAAGTATTTTTAGTTGCCATGTTTTCAATTACATCTCAACTGTGTATGGAGTATCTTAATTTGACAAGATTTGTGAATAAGGAAATCGATGCCAGCAAGGTTTTGGCCACACTGAGGCTTCCTAACGCGGGATGCGGGAATAAATTAGCTCGACTAACTTCTACGGTGTTAAAACTTGTGTGAATATTTGCGCGACTTCTTAATCGTACTTACAAGAAGCAATCGACGTCTAAAGTCGCGCCTCGAGCAGGATTCGACTCAGTGTAGCCTGCGCTTGAGACTTGCATCAAGTAAGGTTTAGAACGCCAAGATAATCTTTTAAGGTTTAATTTTAAAATCTATCCCATTACTGTTAAAATACTTTTAAGAAGACAGAGGGAGAATAAGTTTTATTTTACATTTTCGGGTAGAAATTATGATTACTACTGGTAGGCTATGACTAGTCTTGCTTCGAATTGTTTCTCAGTGACTACGAGAGTATAATATCTAACCTCCTGAACTTCAGACTCTGAGCTGTAATCCAGATTTTCACCGGATGCCGAAATCATTAACTTCGTAAATTATTTTCGATGATTCGTAAATTATTTACGCCCATAATAGAGCACCGTTGAATATCAAAATCAACAAGAAAAAATTGAATCCAAGCCTATCTCTCTATTAGCTCAGCCCTTCAAAATATAATAAAAAAGATATTTTAAACACTTATTTCATTTCAAGGTTTTCATTGTTAAATCATTTCGAGTAGGTAAGGGAGCGAATCGTAAAATCAGTTTTCATTAAAACACACTCCCCTTCAAAGTATTATAAGTAATTTGAGTGCAACCCTCAAAGGGCCAGAATCCATCAGATTATGTTAGAAGCAATTATTTAGTTGGGTACAGAGGGGTGGATTGCGATCAGTAAATGGCGTCCCTCAAAGCAAAGTAGAATTTAGTAAATAACCGTCCCCTTTAATCTAGAACCCCTTATGTAACGTCACGCAGTGTGCATTGAGTGCACCCTTATGAAAAATATTTGTTTAAAGAATTTCGATCAATTCCATAGTTGCCATTCTGTGGTCCAACATACAGCAAAAATAGTGGCAGACCAGGTCCAAATATTAAATAAGTAATTTATTTATGTAAATAGACAAAGAAAAACTTTTAAAAGCCGCTTTTTTTATTGCAACAGCGAAGAAGCGCAAGAGGGGATCACGTTCAGTTAAATGGCAACTTAAATGAGAATCTAGTTGATTTTAGAGTGCCTAGTAATCTTGAAAAAGTTATACCTAAAAATGTTTGAAGTACCTAGTAACGTAAACTGAACCTTATTGTAGATTGATTTATGTTATGTTTCATTAGTGCCTTTGTTTACATTTTT
Organism: Sesamia nonagrioides; assembly: GCA_017933935.1. Taxonomy (NCBI): domain Eukaryota; kingdom Metazoa; phylum Arthropoda; class Insecta; order Lepidoptera; family Noctuidae; genus Sesamia; species Sesamia nonagrioides. Next base: position 275,840 of record JADWQK010000893.1, on the reverse strand, counting down.
TGCAAATAAATCGCGATTGCAGATTACTACCTACATTTTACCTGACTGGATGTTCATACTTACTTTGCATTGAAATTTAGAAGTCAATAAAACATTATACTAACTTTCAATGTTGGTTGCCTATTTATTAAAAATTAACTAGAATCGTTTCTTGCCTCGATCAAATCAAGTAAGTCATATTGTGCCCACGTAAGCCCCCTAATTTTCTAATTAGATTGGAAGTGTCGGAACACCCCACCGCGCCTTTAACCTAATTAGAAAATAACCTGGCTTTCTCTAGGTAGATAAATTAAGACTATCAGAGATATTTCCTTACGATCAAAAAGACTACGAACCAGTTCTCTGGAAATATCATATTGAAAGTTGAAAGAAGTCTTAAAGACGCCATTTTTAACATGTGTGCACATAGACAAACGTTCAAAAACCGAAAATTGAAACTTCGATTTAGATAATAAGGGTTTCAAAATTAATTTTAACAAGTGAAATGTACTATGTTATTTATTCGTACATAGAAAATCACTCACCGCTCGACGCCATTTTGGACGGGAATCCATGCGTAAGTATCTACCCGCCTACACTTTCTAACTAAATACATTCATAACATCGGGGCCTTTTCCTAATATAGGTACAACAAAGAAAAGATCTCAAGGACAAATTCAAATAAATATTTAAATGAACTACAACAATAGTTCGAAAAAATATCATCTTAGCTGAAAGCCGTCCAAGGCAACGGCAAATAATTCAAGATTCAGCGCCTAATCAGAAAAGAGACTACGCATGCGTCAGTTACGTCCAGACAAAAAGCTTAGTGTTTAAAATAATCGTATGTCAAAATACTGCTTCGGTTTTGAATAACTACCTAACTGAACCTAGATGCTAATCAATTAACTATCTCAACTAATAAAGGTTAGTTAGAACACAAAGCAAAGTTCCAATTACCCGATAATATGGCATGTTTAATCCGGGCCGCGGGAGCGGAACGCATGCGTGGAGACCGCGTAAGAGGCGGGGAAAACGCCTTCGGATTGGCTGCTGCAATGCGTCACAACCGCGGGACGCATGTGCGGAGTGGCTATCGATCGGCGTCCCCTAATAGATAAGGGCGCGGTCGGGGCGCGGTCGGGGCGCTGCGAGCTGCAAGGGTGCAAGTGTGCAAGGGGAGAACACGTGTTTTTTTTTTAAATTCGTTTTTATGAATTTATTTCTCTAAAAGAGTTTTGTTTATGGTTTTTATTGATTTGTAGAAAGCTCGCTGGACTAGAAGTAAATTAGTTAAATAAATATTAAAATTATACTTTTTGGGCTATTGAAAATATTAGGAGCTTTTTATTACTTCTTTGGGTATTATTTTGATTACTATTTGCAAATATTTTAATAAGTATTTTAACAGTAATGGGATAGTTTAAGAAATATTTATTAGTCATTTGTAAATTTAATTGGAATGGCAATTTTTACATTGTTCTTGCCAGATCATTGGCAAGGGATACAACATTCAAATCACAGGAACAAATAAAAAAACAGCATTCATAATATTTCTTTATATGTATATTTATTTACTACACATCAATAAATCATGCAAAAAATAAACAAAATATTCTACCATCAATTACAATGACTACATTTTCAAAGACTAATTAATTAGGTACATATTTTCTAAAACAGACAACAAACTATTCCAACGTTTTTTTTTGTACCAATTCTACTACAGACATACAGATTTCCTTATATAATATGTAACAGAAAGTAAGCAATGCCTCAAACAGGATTTGTAATATATCCTATACGGTTATTTGAAAAGCAGTCTTATACCTTAGGCGTAAGGCTCAAATTCTCATAACTCATCGGAATGACAGAAAATTATATTTTTCATGGAAAATATTCAGTAATGAGAAGATATTATTAATATAACTTGCTTAAATTCTGTTACACTTTGTATTATAGATATAATATTTGAAGCAAATAAATATTTCAGAGGAGCGGTAGATGGATGAAGACATTTCAGTTTGAGTAAGCATCATTTCATAAAAATCTTTATAACAGTTTTGAAACATTTTGACTTTACAATGATATTATAGAGAACATATACATTTGATAAATAGCTGTTAAGAAAATTCTGAAAACTTAGTTTAATTTTTATAAAATTAGTAGCAATTTTTTCTAAAAATAAATTATGGATGTCCAAGGTAATTAATTGACAATGAATAGGTATTTATAGTACAAGTTTTTTTTACATTAGTCTTAATATTATTATTCAAAGAATTGAGAATTTATATTAGAAAATATTTTGATTGATACTTACATAAAAAAAGAACAGACAGGAAGTTTACATAGATACACATACATAAAAGGATAAGAATAGGTATACATTTATAAATATAAAGGAGATATGATAGACAAAGCTTCCCCGGAAACCCCACACCAGGATAAGCAGTGGAATGGTACGGACAGAGAGACTGGTTTGGTCATCATTTTAGAAAGGTGAGCCACATATAAAAGAGAAGCCCTGATTCTACTAATTCAATTTATTGATCACACTGCATTTAAATAATACATACAATTAAATGAAAATAAATTAAGCGAAATTATTGGTACCTAGTTGATGTCCCAGGCAACACCACAAAGCTGCTCGCTGCACCTCATTGATCAGGATGTTGCACCACTAGAAACGTTGATGCGACTTGCCAGGTCGAGGTCTGAATAGATTGTGAGCCCCGGCCAAAAGCAGCTCGAATTAGCGGTCAGCCAACGCCCATCACCCGCGCGCATGCGCCTGCGTGTGCGTGGCTTCACCCTGGGCGTAGTCACAAAATGGCGGATTGCCACGTGGCAGCTTATGTAACCATTTATGCAAACCGCCATGTTGCAGAGCGCCATTTTGTACTTTGCCTACAAAATTCTAGACATTCTTGAGACCTTCATTATGACAATCAAAATTATGAACCCCTATGTCAATATAAGTAAAAGCAGTTTGACCAAAAATTAACAGAATCAGGAATACATATAACACCGATACAACAGCGGGTATTTCTCTGTAGAGCTAAGCACACATTGTATATTGAGAACATTCTAGAACACAATGGGCAGGACGAAGACACCAACACCAAATATACCTAGGGATATGCACACATGAGACCTAGAAGGGAAAAAGGGTTACCATCTTGAAGTATTATGTCTTGATAGAAAATTACTTTAAGTAACTTCAGACTAAAAATAATAATAACAGTATTTTTTCCTAATTACATGCATCGTGATAAGTTACATACTTAAATATTATGATATTCAATAAAATATTCTGTAATGATTTAATTGCAAATGCCAATATTTTAAAAATAAGCGTTTGCAAAGTGAAAGCAAGGAGCACTCAAAGCAACATGACTGCTTGATCAGTGAATATTTTATATTAGCCGATACCAAGTTTAAATCAAATAATTAAAATTTTAATTTTATGTCTAGAAGGCGAACACATAATAACACATAAGTTTATTAGTCGCAATAGAAAACAACAACTGCATGTGCAACAAAAATATTTAGTTAGGTAGCGAGCGGTTTGTTCCGAGCTGTTCACCAAGACACTTATCCAATTAGATTAAGTATTTTGTGAATTAATTGAAGACTTTTTTCCTTTAAAAATAATCAACATTTAAAGTACTACGAGCTAGTAAATAACTATAAATAAAACTAAAATGGCAAGGGCAAAAAATAGAGTTCACTATGCGATCACTGGTTCTCCGAGCTGCTATCAACTAAGAAATTTTATTTGGTACACTGCTTTTAATAGGAAGAATATTAACATAATATAATGGGAATATCATAATTACTAAGACACAGATGGTAACCCTAAGAGATGGGGGCAAGGCCAGCTAACGTGCCAGAACAAAAAGTGCCACAAAATTGAATAGCTCGCTTGTACGAGCTCACCTTTCAAGCTCAGCTCAGAGTCCGAAACCGAATACTGCATGGTATCCTGTGGCCCCTGCATTTGGACACATATAAAGCACTACTCAACGACGCCCCTCATACAACTCTGAAAAACAAAGGCGTTAATTTCCATGCAAGGCGTTCACTGAATTTAATTTAAGCACTAATAGTAATAAAGATACTTACATGCCGCCGCCCGGGTTCCCATGTTGATGAGCTGGATCTTGAAACTGCCCTGCATTGGACCACCGGGTAGAATGACCCGCTCACACAACTGCAGTCAAATCAATAAGGGCCGGCCCGCGGCCGATTATTGCAAGGGACGACCGTCGGGAGGGGCGCTAAGAAGGGGTAGTTCGAGAGAGACAAGACCTAAATCTAGATATTCTATCCCATTCAGGCAATTGAATATCGACCAGTTTATAGCGTCCCGCGCATGGGTAATTTACGTCAACATTGTTATTGGTGTGTCAAATGTCATTTTATTATGTCAAATTGCTAATGTCCGGAATAAATATAATTATGCAGGTGGTGCATCCGGCATCGAAAACGCACTTTTATCTTTGTGATTTACAACATTTTTCTAATAGTAAATTAAATATTTAAAATGAGATCTCCAAAAATAATAATATTGCAAACTGTGAAGGTTATGTTGCATTTTTTTTGTTATTATCATGAAGAAACCAAATATTACATCGAATAAGCTAGAGTAATCCCACCCAATTAAAACACTAGATAGTTTATTGCACTATATAAGTTGATTTTTCGTCCGATAAAGGTCACTTTTTAAGTTAAATTGTGGATTTTAATCTTATAAGATTCTTATTTGATCCAATCACAGCTGTCATTCGAGCTGCGCGCGAAACACTGGGGTTGAATAGGGTGGAAAAAGTGGAATGGGGTGAATGGCGCCAATATTTGAATATCTACGTGTAGGTCATGTTATCGCAGTACAGGGAATGTCTATGAATAAATTACAATAAGTTAATAAATAATCTAAAGAAACTTTTATTAGAACGTCCAATACCTTGATTTATTGTTCTTGCGTTGTGTGTTTTGTTATTCAATTAATCTTGGTTTATTTTATTTTTAAACCGGAGATAATTTATTTTGATTTATTCTGTGTATCTGCGAGCATTTTTATCTGATGTTAGGTTCTTCTTGTGCAGAATAGTTAATAGATAAGGTTGAGTGTTCTGCTCTTGTTTTACCTAATTTTAATTTAGGCCTGGTAGTGTCTGGTGAAGAAGGGCAGATCAGTAAATCGAGTTGTTTTGAGTGCAAAAACTACAGGATATGCATAAAAACACCCTTATAAATTGAAAAATAATTTTATTTTCACGAATAATATCACAATAGAATCTATATTACAATATAATACCTACAATCACAGTGTCCAGTGCGTTCTTCATCAAACAATATATAAAAATGTCTCATAAAAACTCAATTCATCTACAGTTGATACATTAACATTGCTTATAAGATAGGTCTAAAAGTCATAACTAGAAACTATTTCAAATAATTAAACATTTAAAACTTAGTTAACTTTGGGACCAGCCCTTAAATTTAGTTTCTGCAATACAACACAGCTCATGATGCCTTGACTCCATCCCCTAATTCTACTTCCCAGTTACACCTTTAACAACAAGAAAACCTCATAATATTATCTTAATTATGTTATGCATCCTACGAAAACGACGATGTAACGGTAGGCTTAGTAGGTAAAACAAAACGCAAAAAAATATCACCACTTTTAAAGAATTTAAGTCAGCTAGTACACTGAGCTACCGAGCTATATGGTAGACTACACACTGTAGTTTATCGACTTGTATATACAGTGGCATTGAGAGTAAACGACAGCTATTATATCATCAAAGATCCATCGCGCCGGACAAGGCTTGCTGTAACACAAGCTGCTGGGCGTTTATCAGTTTCTTTAATTCTCTCACTTCCTGAGTCAGTTGGCGTACATTTTCCGACGTCTCGTCCAACCTCGCCTGGAGGCTCCCCAACCCGGACGAGTACCCGTATTCTCTGTAACCAGAGTCATTGTTGTTTTCATACTTCTTGAAACACGAGTACGCGCCTGTTGTTGATCCGCTCGACGATATCGTGTGACCATATTGTTTCCTCATTTTCGCGATGTCGTAAGCAGCCATCATTATGTCTCGAGGAAGTCGTTTCTCACTCGGGTTTAATGGTTTCACACTCAAAACTACTCTGTAGGCCTGAGGCGATACTAAGGCAGAGGAATGGAGGATTTTTAGCAGACATTTCGGCAAGTAACCGTTAAATAAGGCTAGCTCCATGTAGGAAATCAGTTTCGTCTGTCTCACCAGTTTTGAGAGTCCCGCGGTTTTTCTCAACCCCTGAATGTCATGGACGGCTATACCAACTAACAGGTTCATAAGGACTACAGTAACAAACATTAAAAATAAAACATAAGTGATTTGTGCAGAGAACTCTAAAAGGACGGGAGGGTCGTTACCATCTGGCTCGTTTAGCAATAAATCCAAATTTAGCTCGCCAATCATCATGGTCAGGACTGTTATAAAGCCCATGAACGGATTTGCAAAAGAAGAGGAGTCAGGGAAAATAACACAGAAACTTATAGTAAAGCCGATTAAAATACATGAGTAGGCCATAAGTAGTTTAGCAAATTCCTTTTGAACTTTTTGGTACATCGCGACATAAGTGCCAAAGACAGGTAGTTGTCCTATCATCATCATTAAGTTAGTCCAGCCGGCCAGCACGGCGAACGCGCCTACGTGATTCTGCCAAGTGTACGTGATGTTCGTGTAGATATACGATATGAGAAACACGCTCACAATCACGAACCATTCGATAATATTCTCCGATTGCATCAAATATTGTTTCACAGTAGAATAACCAGCTATTCCGTAAACCTTTCTGAATATCTCAAATATTGTGATTCCGGCCAGCACCCACCATTGCATTTCTATTACAAATGGGTTTTTCCGTAACAGGTCGCCGAGAATGGACTGTTTCTGACAAAGTTCCTGCTCCTGAATAGTTTCCTCCATATCTTTACTGCCGTTATAACAATTATGAGCCAGAGCAGTCAACACATACAATGTTAGACACAATACAAATATGAAGCTTAGAAACAGCCGAGCGACGTAATATTTACGTATTTTCTCCCACTTTATGTGAAGGAATGCTGAACAAAGAGGATGGAGGAGGACCTCTTTCTGTCCCTCGTCGACGAACGTGTTCAAGTAACTAATCTCCCGCGGATAACAATGATGTAGTATGCTACGAAAGTCGAGCTCCAATTCAACCTCTCTATTGCTTGTCTGAGAGTGTCGTAGAGTGATCGCACAGTCCAATTTTCTCGTTACCATAGCTAGAGAAGCCGGCGTTTTTCTAGCTATTACATTAAGCGCCGAGTTTCCTTTTTTAGACCTTGTTGTGACGTCAGCGCCGTGGTAGATTAACGTTTCGACGCACGCTGACAGCCCGTCTAGGGCGGCCAGGTGCAGTGGCGTGAAGCCGTACTCATCCTTTTGGTTCACATTCGCTCCCCAACTTATCAACGTCTCGATTATATCACAAGCGCTATCCGACTTGCCTATAGCGGCGTGTAATGGGGTCCTCATGTCAAAGTCGTTGGCGTTCGGCTCGGCGTTACCTTTTCTCAGCAAGGACTCCACACATTCCAAACTCGATGAACGAGCAGCTAGGTGCAATGCCGTGAAACCTCGGTGATTTTTTAAAGAGGCTTCTGCGCCCTTACTTAACAACAAATCCACACAATCCACAAAACCACCATCAGCTGCCAGATGTAGGGCGGTGGACTCTCTGTCGCCAACTCTCGTTCGCACGTTTGGATCCGCACCTGGCGTATCGAGTAGTATTGTTAGGCACTGGAACATTCCTAAATCGGCCGCAAGATGTATAGAGTTGGTGCCACCCGGCTCAATTTGATTCACGTCGACACCGTGGGATATAAACAATTTAAGGCATTCCACGGAGTTGGCTCGCACAGCACAATGGAGCAGGCCACCTTCACAGTTGACATACTTCACGGCGGAATGTACAGATGCACCGCGACTGATTAGCAAATTAGCCACTTGCACTGAGTTTCCGAACGCTGCACAATGGAGCGGGGCGAAGCATCTTGGCATGTAATTAGGGTCTGCACCGCATGACAGCAGGTAGGTAGCACATTCTGTGGAGCCGCTGAAGGCTGCGACGTGTAACGGAGACAGTCCCAGGGCATCGAAGTAGAGCGGATCAGCTCCAACTTCAATCAGCGGCTGTAGAATGTTAGCAAGCTTCAGGAAGGCTGCCCAAAACAGGCACACATTCTTCTCAGCGTCCGACGCTGTTGAGAAAGTAGTAGCAGCGGATTCTGCGGTAATGACCCCGGTCTCTAGCTCGTCCAGTAATCGCAGACGTCCGCCGACAGCGCGCATCTGCTCGTGCGCGCTTTGACGTAACGAGTCACCGCAGATGTGCGCAGTTAGGTCGAGGGGTGGTTCTTCGAAGCTGTCGTACATGTTGGGGGCACTCTCGGCGGGGGGCGAGGAGCCGGCGTTGACGTACTCGAGGTGTCCCATGGAGGGGTAGGCTCGTTCGAGGGACTCTTCGTCCAACGGAGGGTGGGTTTGATGTTGCGTTCTGGCTGGGGAGGAGAGGACTCGGGAGACGCGAGGTCGGCGGTCCATGTCGGCGCGCGGGAGGGTCCTCGGGCGGGCGTCATCTTCGTCGGGCTGTCGGCGGCGCGCGAACCAGCGCGCGGTGAGCAAGCGGCGCGTGGCGGGCATGCGGGCGGCGACGCGGCACTGAGCGCCAAACGCCGCTATTATGTGCCAATTGTGACCGCACATGAATCGCGCGCACCTTTTTGCTTTTAGGCTCTATGTAAACGAGGAAATCTCGCCGCTTTGGGCAACTTTTTGTCGCGGTAACTGGCTTCAAATTTTTCACTTCTATAATAATGTTGCTAAACGCTGATGCTCCTACATCTTATATATAAAATTCTTGTGTCACAGTTTTCGTTCCCATACTCCTCCGAAACGGCTTGACCGATTCTCATGTAATTTTGTGAGCGTATTGAATAGGTCTGAGAATCGGCCAACATCTATTTTTTATGTTTCTACTACTTACGCTGGTGAAACCGCGGGGCGCAGCTAGTTTATATATATTTATGTCAGGGTTTTTACAAAACAAGGAATAAACTATTATGCAGAGGAAATTAATATGGAAAAGGTAACTAAGTACCGTCGTCGTTTACTTTTATTCTTTGGAATGATCTAAATTAATTTCAACAACTGCAGAGTTATTTTTTAGGATTATTTAATTATAAGGCAATCATTATCATTTGAAAATGTGTTGTAGAGGTCAGATATGCGTATATCTGACCTTTAAAACCCAATTGCCCATGTATAATACTCGTACTCAGCTGCATCTGGAAAAGCCTAGGTAAACAAATTACTTCTGCAGGCCAAATCGGTAACACTTCGAGTCGCTAAAATTAAGTGGCAGTGGGTGGGGCACATTGGTCGTGGAACCGGTGGCCGATGGGGCATTAAGGTTCTGGAGTGGCGGCCACGTACCGGAAGACGCAGCGTAGGGAGGCCCCCAACAAGGTGGACCGATGACCTGTGGAAGTTTGCGGGTAGTCGATAGATGCGGGCAGCACAAGACCGGTCATCGATGAAAGCCTTGGGGGAGGCCTTTGTGGACCTCTCTAGGCTGAAGAAGATGAACAAAAATTCGGTAACTCGGATTAATTGCACCACTATCAGTGGGCGTGTAGCCGGCCTACCGCCCATCAACAATACCCCTGACAAATGTATGTATTTACTAACATTTCCCGCGGTGATATCACTGTGACCAGGACTTGATCTCGCAAGATCTCGGTCATTACCGCTACTTACTAAAAACGTGCCATTCTGGTTAACAAGCTGGCATTGAAGATTGTAATCTGTAGGACATGTGAGTCAGGACTGTGGATCAACTGGAATGTACTGTCTTATTGACTAATTTCAGGATCTCTTGATTATAATCGTTGTTCGTTTTTCGCACGTGGTTTTGAGTCAGTTAATTTGGCCAAGTATGTTAAATTAACTACGTGTAACATGGAATACTTTTGTTAATTTGACAGGAATAAACTAGTATTTATCTTCTGTTCCTTTCTTAATGAGAAGGAAAGTATAAGATGCACTGGACTTAAATTTCATTTAGTTTGTGATTTAAGGGTCACCAACATACCTACAGGCTGCGCCTAGTTTGGGACCCACTGTTAATTCGTACTAAATGAAAAGCTGTTCTGCTGTTTTAACTGCATGCAATTTCTTGTAATTTTAAACAAGTGTAAGCCTAATAAATATATATACAATATGTAAAGAAAACCCTGTCCGACCCATAAGGATAATAAAGGTTAGGTAAACACTTGACCAAATATGAAATAAAATTTTACATAATCATCATAGTAACAATACTAATGAATTTTGAAATAATCTTTTTTTCCCGGGAACTAATTCCAATTTCCCCGAAATTTGGTAATTTTTAAAAAAAGTGAAAACACCGGTATTATTATAAGCGAATAGCGACGCGACCACGTCACAGGTGCCGCGTGCCCTGCCCCCCGCCGCCCGCGGAAGGGGTTGCATACCGCACATGTATTAAGTTATTAAGTTACCTCTTTTTGCAAAATAATATTTATTTTTTTATGGGGATCTTTTTTTTAAGTTTAGCCTGTCTTTGTGGGCATTGGTAGAATCAGTTATCGATACCTAACAATACCTTCACGGATCGGACAGGGTTTTTTTTTACAATATGTAAAGAAAACCCTGTCCGATCCGTGAAGGTATTTTTAGGTATCGATAACTGATTCTACTAATGGGTACAAAGCCGGGCCAAACTTTAAAAAATATGCCCCCTAAAAAAATAAATATTATTTCGCAAAAAGAGCTAACTCAATACATATGAGGTAAGCAATCCTACCGCGGGGGGCGGGGGGCAGGGCACGTGGCACGTGGTCGCGTCGCGATTCGCTCGTAATAATACCGGTGTTGTCCCTTTTGTTATTAATTCCCGGGAAAAAAAGATTATTTCAAAATTCAATAGTATTGTTACTATGATGATTATGTAAAATTTTATATTATATTTGGTCAAGTGTTTACCTAACCTTTATTATCCTTATGGGTCGGACAGGGTCTTCTTTACATATTGTATATATTATCAATGGAATCGGGGCTTTTTATCTGCCTGATATATCTCAAAAAAAAACCGCCAAGGGTGTGTCGAGTTCGAGTCCACGGTCATTGTAGGGTATAGTAATTTCCCGTCCGTCACAATTAGTGAACAAATTAAAGAGTTAAATAACAAATAAATAATTAGCTAGATATTTTGTTACATTGAGTTGACTTACTAAGTACGGAATCCTACAAACGGGCCCACAAAAGACGGTGATAACTGTCAACAAAACTGTCTAATATTCCCAATCAACCTTGAGCCTTAATGCTTTAAATATAATATTGAGAATCGAATAAGGAAATCTAACAGATTGTATTTTCCGCTTTGTAGTGCAAACGGCCACTGAGATTATCCGTGGACGGATAGACAGACAGACTTAGCGAAACTATAGGGTTTCCTAGTTAACTCCGAAACCCTAAAAACGCAGGAGAAATTATAAGGCACAATCTTTTGAGCAAATGGAGGGTTCCATTACTAAAAACACCGGTATTATTATAAGCGAATAGCGACGCGACCACGTCACAGGTGCCGCGTGCCCTGCCCCCCGCCGCCCGCGGAAGGGGTTGCATACCGCACATGTATTAAGTTATTAAGTTACCTCTTTTTGCAAAATAATATTTATTTTTTTATGGGGATCTTTTTTTTAAGTTTAGCCTGTCTTTGTGGGCATTGGTAGAATCAGTTATCGATACCTAACAATACCTTCACGGATCGGACAGGGTTTTTTTTTACAATATCGACGCCTCCAAGCAATAACCAGGTAATCAAAAAATCTAAATTTTACAGGAGAAAAGATTTAGTGATTTTGTCAAATATCTTTTCAAAGAGTGGGACTATTGAAGCCATTGATGTATTAAATGAAATCTATTTTTTTACGGAATATAACTGTGTCATTATTATGTAAATCCTTTTATTCAAAACCTAGTAATTTATGAAAATAAATAATACCTAAAATTGTATAGATACTATATTACAGTAATACTACTTACGGGGTTATTGCAGTAAATTTATCAAATAAAATATTTCGTATCATTATATTATGGACTTTTATGGCGTTATTTTTTATTGTAGGGCTGATACATAACGTGTTTTTACGGAGTTATTGTGGTAATATCAAATATTAAAAAAGACGGTATTAATAAATAACATTATTATTATGAGGAAATTTAGAAAAACAGTGTTATTGTTACCACTCGATACCGATTTTTTTAAATATTTAAATTATACCTATTTTAGAAGGTGATAAATGAAAAAAACACAATGATTTTGATTATAAGTAATGTTTATTTATGGCACAGAATGAAATTTGAAACTTTAATTTGACGTGAACATTTATTAATAAACATAATTCAATAAATTGTATGCATGAATATGAATATTTGCACTGGTCTGGTCGTGCCTCGGAAAGCGCTTTAAGCCGTTGGTCCCGGTTGCCATACGAACATCTAATGGCAGTTGTTACGGGTCGTTGGAGCCCTCAAAAGTCCAACAATTGGTCTAACTGCAATGCTTCGATGTCGCCTTCGGTTTGTGTAGGTCAGACGGCAGTCGCTTCACGGAAAATGTCGAAGATTAGCCATATCAGCAGTTGAACTGGTAAAGCGGACCCCAGACTCCAAAGCTGAAAAAGGCTTCGGATGCGACTGGGATTAACGCTGGGATGATGATAATGATAATCCAATAAATCAAATCCTATAATTAACTTTGAGGTACCTAAACTCTTCAATTTAGTTCTCCTTCAGATATATTTTCGTTTCCCTTCTTCAGAACAGGACAATGATTGATAAAAATAATGGTAACTCTGAGGAATAGCTCCACTTCTACATAAACTCAAAAGGTCTGTATACAAAGCTTTGCTTATTGGTATACGTTGGTGGTATGCGCGTTGCAACTGCGCATTATCCACACAAAGCACTTCCTATTTCTGAACTACCTCTTTTAGCGATTTGACAGTACTACACATAACAATATCCTATTTTTCTTAATGCATCAAAAACGGTGAAGTTGTAGCATGGATATTTTCTTTTATAATGATATATGCCTACTTCAGATTGAGGCACGCTCAACACTTTTTGCAAATCAAATATTGCTACTGTCATATTACCTTTGTCAGCTGTCTCTATTTCTTCTTTTTTTAATGATCTTACTTTTTCTTTTCTCTGTAAATGGAGTCTCTGTTTTCCCTCAAGGGTGGCTTTCTTAGTGTCATCTTATTGTTCATAAATGGACCATGAAAGGCACTGATCTTTTTTGGGTTTGTAAAATGAGTAGTTATATTGGGAGTTAAAAACTGTTTCGTATTGTCGTTTTATTGCCATTACAATATCACTGTAATTTTGTTCTATAAACCACTGAGTATAAAAGCGATACACTTTGGAAATATTCAAGTTTTCGGAAAGATATTCTCGTTTTGAAGTCATTCTCGTATAGTGCGTCTGTACTTTAGGGAATAATTCAATACGTGTTTTAATTGTAGCTTCTGTCCTAGTATTCATTTTGTTAGGCCTATTATTATGTCTTCCCCGTTTATCTTGAAGTCCTTCATCTGCTTTCAGAACTTTTTCCATTACTGCATATTCTCCAATTTGTAAAGTATTCAAAAAATATTTTTTTGCATACAGGAATTTTTTCATTATTTGAATTATAGAAAAAATAATTCAAAGTTTGTGTGCGGTTGTTTTTACGGTCTAACGTCATTCGTTTAATAGTTTGTGCTTGGACATATCTACTGATATGCAACCATTGATGTTCGCGATCAACCAGATCATAAAATTTGTCAAATATAACTCGTCTCTCTGACGGACTGAATTTTTGGCTACAGCCCTTTTTGCACGCACATGGAGAGCCTATAATTATTTCAGGATATTTTTTTTAGGATTGCACCCTTCGTATGCTTTGCCGGAATTTTTGAGGATTTTGTTTTTCATACTACGCCACTCAGTTGTTATCTGCTTGCGTTTCCTAGTCAGTTTTTTTCGCTTCCTATTGCCTCCATATTCGAGCAATCGCTTGAAGTTCTACCGGTCAATGTTGTGTCATTGTTACTTTCTGACCAGTTTTTTGGTCTTAAAGTGTCATTGTTTTCTCCTTCGCTACTAATTTTCCTAATTTTACTAATTTATTGAGCTTGCACTATTCTTATTATCGGTTACTAATTCCTTAGCATGTAAACAATCAACTGAAGTTCTACCGGTCAATGTTTCATTGTGATTCATTTCTGGAAATTCATCTGGTTTTAACGTGTCATCTATATCTTCTTGGCTACTTATTGTTCTACTTATATTTGGTCTTGATGGATTTTCCTTTTCAATACTTGGTTGAATTAAATCTAAGGTTGCTTTATATATTTCTGATGAAGAAGACACGAAATCAGCGTTAGTTTAATACAACGATAGACTAGACATTGTTGATGGAGGGCTAATAATTTCTGGAAATGCTATAATTTTATTAATACATGTAGAGTCGCCGCTTAGACTTGAAACGCTACTTAAAGAACTTTTCAATACGTCTGGGTTTGGACTCGGAACATATTCCGATAACTTGCAACTAATTACGTAAACAAACTTTACGCAACTCGCTGATGGTCAAGGACACTTGTTGGGGGCGTGGCATATATCTATTACTGTCTATCAGCTAGTAAAAGAAATAGACAATTGCGTTTTGCAAACTATTACGCGGCTAGAAAAAACGGTAATATCCAGAACAGAGCTAGGTGTATTAAAATTTGGAATAAATTGACCGTATTGAAATGTTACGTACATTAATGATTCTTAAATAACAGTGTTAGTACATATTACGGAATACGTATTTTAAAATTATTTCAACAAAAACCCCGAAAACACTTTTACCATAAACTTCATGAAAATTATTTACGCCAATAACCCGGTAATCACAACTTACCAAAATAAAATAAAATTGTTTTTTTTTGTATGGATTTCTAACATGTTTTTTGCCGTAATATTATTGTGTCTAAATTCCCAACAATAAACATGTGTGTCATGATTTCTTTGTAAATATCATTAGGAAAAATCTGAAAAAAATTGCTAAGGTGTATTCCAGTCCATAGTTGCCGAATTTGACATAACAGCATAAACCCCATAATAGCACATTACCGAGTTATTGGTTGGGGGGATCGATATGTAAAGAAAACCCTGTCCGATCCGTGAAGGTATTTTTAGGTATCGATAACTGATTCTACTAATGGGTACAAAGCCGGGCCAAACTTTAAAAAATATGCCCCCTAAAAAAATAAATATTATTTCGCAAAAAGAGCTAACTCAATACATATGAGGTAAGCAATCCTACCGCGGGGGGCGGGGGGCAGGGCACGTGGCACGTGGTCGCGTCGCGATTCGCTCGTAATAATACCGGTGTTGTCCCTTTTGTTATTAATTCCCGGGAAAAAAAGATTATTTCAAAATTCAATAGTATTGTTACTATGATGATTATGTAAAATTTTATATTATATTTGGTCAAGTGTTTACCTAACCTTTATTATCCTTATGGGTCGGACAGGGTCTTCTTTACATATTGTATATATTATCAATGGAATCGGGGCTTTTTATCTGCCTGATATATCTCAAAAAAAAACCGCCAAGGGTGTGTCGAGTTCGAGTCCACGGTCATTGTAGGGTATAGTAATTTCCCGTCCGTCACAATTAGTGAACAAATTAAAGAGTTAAATAACAAATAAATAATTAGCTAGATATTTTGTTACATTGAGTTGACTTACTAAGTACGGAATCCTACAAACGGGCCCACAAAAGACGGTGATAACTGTCAACAAAACTGTCTAATATTCCCAATCAACCTTGAGCCTTAATGCTTTAAATATAATATTGAGAATCGAATAAGGAAATCTAACAGATTGTATTTTCCGCTTTGTAGTGCAAACGGCCACTGAGATTATCCGTGGACGGATAGACAGACAGACTTAGCGAAACTATAGGGTTTCCTAGTTAACTCCGAAACCCTAAAAACGCAGGAGAAATTATAAGGCACAATCTTTTGAGCAAATGGAGGGTTCCATTACTAAAAACAACTGAAGCACAGGAACCGTCCTGTAATAAAGATTCTACATAAAGGCCAAACCAAAGGATTCTATATAAAGTATATAAAGGCCAAACTTTGCAAAAAGGGGTATTAAAAAATCACAGATTATTTAGAAGACAAAAAAGCTTGGTACTGAGCTGCTCGCTCTGTTATGCATTGTTATTAAGCAATATGCGTAATTATAACGTAAATTATTGTAAACATTTTCATTTTTAATGTCTGGACTTGAAAAAAGAGGATGATCCCTGAGTTTGTTTCGGCTATTTCTTATCAGAGGTAGTCAGTTAGGAAATGCCGGCTTCATCTAGTTAAAAAAAAAACATGACCTGTAAAAGTGATCAGTGATCCTACTTGCTTAATAAACGATTTCATTTCATTTTAGCGATAAAGTTAAGCTAACTTGCTGAGGTTAGACCCAGTTATAGTATATCATCTATGGGTTAGACTGTGGATATCCATCCGAGACCCCTCCATGTCTAGGAAAGCATGTTAGGTTGTTGGTTCCGGCTGTAGTTTGACAGTCACAAACAACAGGTAGTAAGTACTTCAGGAGGCCGAAAGTCTGACCACCAGTTATCGAGAAAGAGATCAATCGTCGAATCCAACTCGGCTGGGCTGCTTTCGGGAAGCTACGTAGAATCTTCTCGTCCAGTGTGTGTTGCCAGTGATGACTTATTAAATTGAGACGCGGTCGCTAACAATGGGCCTTATAAGAAGGCCCAAAGTCATTTAAAGGGCAATGGGGAGGGCTATGCTTAGGGTTTCACTGCGCGATGGAATCAGGAATGAGGAGATCCACAGAAGATCGAGAGTAACCGACATAGCCCGAAGAATTGCGCCGAAATAAAGTGGCAGTGGGCCGGGCAGATTGCCCGTAGGATCGATGCCCGATGGGGCCGACGGGTTCTCGAATGGCGACCACGCACCGGAAAACGCAGCGTGGGTAGGCCACGCTTCTTCCGCTTCACGCACTTTCCGGTTTCCCCCCGACAAGTTGGACCGACGACCTGGTGAAGGTCGCGGGAAACCGCTGGATGCGGGAGGCGCAGGATCGGTCGTCGTGGAGAACCTTGGGGGAGGCCAATGTCCAGCAGTGGATGTTTTTCGGCTGAAATGATGATGATGATGATGTATCGTATTACTCAGTAACTAGGTAGTGGAGGTTAGATGGGTAGCAATACTGGTAAGCTGCATCCGGCGAGACTGATAGCCGACCCCAACTTTGTTGGGAAAAAGCTCATCTTCTTGTTCAGCCTATAAAGCTCCACTGCTTCACAAACGCCTCCGATAAGGCTTTCCACAATGACCCGTCTAGTGCCGCCCGCATCCATCGGCTTCCTGCGACCTTCACCAGCTCATCGGTCGGTTGGGAGCCTCCCTACGCTGCGTCTTCCGGTACGTCGCCGCCACTCCAGAACCTTACTGCCCTAACAACCATCGGTTCTACAAGCAATATGCCCCGCCCACTGCCACTTAATTTTGGCGACTCGAAGAGCTATGTCGCTGACTTTGATTCTTCTGCGGATCTCCTCATTTCTGAATCAGGAAAAAGCTTGGTAGATGATAAATTGTTTGCATAAATACAGTGCACTTTCTGTTCCTTTAATTTCATCGGCCGATGGGATAAAAATTAGACATTGTCAGTAGAGAATTAGAGATCAAGCGCATGGCCATTGTCTTTATATGCGTTATATACGGCGAGTGTGTCACCTCTTCTAAATCCAAACTTCAGGCTGCTACTAAGGAATTCCTACTGAAAATACTCAGTAACCGACCTGGGAATCATAAAACATATTATAATGGCTCGGCAAACCACATTGGTAACAGACCGATTAGATAATACGACTCTACACAGTCTAGAGATGACCAGGAACTTCAACTTTGTCATTAAATAATTTAAAATAATAATATGTAGGACAAGTCTAAAAAAACTTTAAAAAATGTTTTATTTTACACTTTTGAGTTGTGAAAAACACTGTTCAGCTGTATCCGGTCAGGCTGGACGCTGCCGCTAACATAGTTGGGAAAAGGTTAGCAAGCAAACCTAACTGAATGAAGCATTGCTAGAGATGACGCGATTACGCAACTTAAATTCAATCTGTTGATTTGCATTGATTGTCGAATCAACATGACGACTATGTAGTGGTTGTCCTTCGTTAAACAAGGTAGCTACTGTAAACCGTTGAGGAGTTCCCTGAAATGACAATTGTCTTCATAAGCAGCCCCCTAATGCCAGTCACAATCCATCAATCAAAATCAAAAGTTATTTATTCAAACTAGTCTGAGAATCAGCACTTTTTGAACGTCAATATTGCCACTTCCTAATGCTTTCGCTGGGAAGAAGAAATGGCGGAACATACTCCCCAGCAGCACAGCTGTCTGTTCATAAAAAAAAACACATGAAAAAAACACATATAGGTGCAAGGTTCTTATCAATACAAATAATAATAATTTATTAGTACACTTTAAAAACACACATAAGTACACAGGATCAAAAACGTCTGTACAGAGAGTCACTTTAAAACTACTGGGCCGATTTGAAAAATTCTTTTTGCGTTAGAAGAAGTTCCCGAGATTAGCGCGAACAAACAAACAAACAAACTCTTCAGCTTTATATATTAGTATAGATTATATATTAGTATAGATTAATTAAGCACGAATACAAGGTAGCTGCTGTAAATCGTTAAGGAATTCCCTCGGCTCGTCTCCCGGCTCCATCATCAGATCTTCTCCAGACCTTTATTAAGTTGTAGTGTTTTAAAATACCTAATGAAAAATTTACAAATACACTAGCCTCTTCTACGATTTTTGAAAATTACCCTTGATTTATCTGGTCTTAAACCACGAAGGTCGACCAAAACCGGGTCATAAACGACGAAGTTATCCCCGAACGAATATAAAAAAACCGCATATATACGGTCGAATTGAGTAACCTCCTCCTTTTTGAAGTCTGTTAAAAAATAGGAAGGGAAATAATCAGAGGACATCAAAAAACTCATCCGCATCGCTTTAAACTTTGACTTGATTTGTCCGTATATATTTATTTATTTCTTAAAATACTCCCAATAATAAACACCATGTTGTAAGCTATGACGTCTTGGTCCAACTACGTACACTAATTCACAATAAGTACAGAAAAAATGTTTAGCTCCTAATAGCATTCGTGAGAACGGAAATATCCAACGATCTTTGCAAACAATGGTTTATTAGCCACTACAAGTTTCTACTAGTTCAGTATGACTTGGTATTACAACACCTTGGTAGCTATGTCATTGTGGATTGTTAAAATACGGCTTACAACAACATTATAGCATCTTGATAGACAGCTAGAGGACAATAGGCCTAAATATTATGATATTTCTTAGGTGTTTTATCGATGTATTTGTACAATCCGGTACAGCACACCACTTGTAAACCATTTTATTAGATAACAACAACAAATAACAGATAAGTACAAACACCACTGCGGAACCGAAAGTCGTTTATATTCTTGTGACGTCACTTACAAGGCGCGACGCCATATTGCTGAATAAAGCGTTTTGGCGGCTTATTTGAATTTTTATTTGCATGTTTCTTACGAAATACGTATTTAAAATAAAATAAAAATACTTTCGGTGAACTTCTTAACCGCAACCAAGTAATTCAAGTTAGAAATTATAAATCTGTCAAATAGCCTATTACACCGTCCATTTTGTCAGTGTCTACTGCGTGGTTTATTTAAAAGTTAGAGATAAGTCCTCATTTAGACTTTATTTAGTAATCAGAGGAGTTCATATGTATGAACTCCTCTGATTACTAAATAAAGTCTAGAGAACATGTGTTCTTCAAGATTTCCAGAGGTGCAGCTGCCCCCCCCCTGACTGAGTTGCCCCACACTAGGAGTTACTCATATATCGTGAGTGCGTTTAAAAACATTTAAACTCACATACGTACACAATCAGCCAGACCCGGAACAACTACTACTCAGTGGTAGGCCATAACATCGGCTGCCGGCAGAAGTTACCACCCACCAGACAAAGTCTTGCCGCCAGCGATTCGTCGTGTTCTGGCATGATGTCTGGTGTTGCCGTACGGAGGACGGGTCTGAGCAGTATGCATCAAATGTTGTTGTGCCGGGAGTTTGGTCGTGGAGGGTCTCCACATCAATCTCCCTCTGGCGCAGCATGGTTGGTCGTGTTATTGGGTCTAACATTGCACCACCTCGCTCAACTGCCGTCTTCCTTCCTATTCACTAAGGTTGTTTTAAGTGAATGGGCTTAATAAACTAGCGCGCTTTACCATCAACGATTGCATCACTGCTTACCATCAGGTGGGATTGCAGTCAAGCGCTAGTTTATAATTATAAATAAAAACTACCTGTGGGCAATAAAATTATTTCTTCCGTGTTGGAATCGATTCGCGACACGCATTGCAGCAGTCGATCGCTCGGCTACTGCGCAAACCGTGTGGCTTAATGACTTAAAAAAAGAAAAGGAAATATCTCTAACATTTTAACTCGTAGAGTAGCTAGGACTCATGACATTATACCAACTAGGACGGTATTATAATATTAAGATTTTATTAGATTACTTGATAGTTTTTCCGATAATATTTCATGCCTATAAAATTTCAGAGAAAAACAAGTCATATGGCAAGTAACGAGTGCAAACAATTCACAGAATTGCATGGAACGAATTCTTATAGTATCTAAATTCGATTACCCATGCGAATTGGTTACCGGTCCGGATTTCCGCTGGACCGAACACACACAAAACAGCATGGAGTATTGTGTGACCAATGGCTGTGAACGAAGCGACCTGGCCATCTCATGGTGAGGACAATGAGGGCAAAGTACAATCGGACACGTGGATGTTAGAGTATAATAGAGATTAAAATTATGTCGATTAGTTATACAGGGTGCCAGGGTGGGTGGTTACCGTGGATTCTGAACATTATTTCGAATCCCCGGGGTTTTATTTTTTATTGGTTATTAAAAAAGGACCACGCACCGGAAGATGTAGCATGGGTAGGCCCCCGACAAGGTGGACCGACAACCTGGTGAATGTCGCAGGAAACCGCTGGATGCGGGAGGCGCAGGACCGGTCGTCGTGGAGAACCTTGGGGGAGGCCTATGTCCAGCAGTGGACGTCTTTCGGCTGAAATGATGGTGATGATTAAAAAAAAGCAGAACATGGCCTGGATTTCAAGTTATGAGTCGTACACAACCCGAAGGCGATATCGAAGCTTTGCAATTAGACCAATTTGAACTTTTGAGAGCTCCAACAACCCGTAACGACTGCCAATAGTTGTTCGTATGGCAACCGGGACCAACGGCTTAACGTGCTGTCCGAGGCAAGATCAGACCAGTGTAAATATTCGTATTCATGCATACGTTTTTTTTTTTATAATTGGAATCTTCCTAACTAAACTATTTCGTCGCCACTGTTCTCAAAACGGTGTATACATGGTGAGGAAACGAACCAAAAGTTCGCAAACATGTAAACCAACATGCTCTGAACCATCATCCTACGAATTGACGAAGCCGTAGGATGCTAATGGGCCACAATAAAATATGGTTGTACTGATGGGTAAAAGCGACTTAATTATACCATATAAAAAGAAATGCTATTCACTGCCATGCATTTCTATGAAATAGATTTTTTTATGATAACTGACCAAAAAATGTTTCTTTTTTTTATAACAGGCCGAAAATTCCTAAGCTAGGATCAGGTGCTAATAAGTCATGTGCTGGATTTATAAACACAATTTTCTCGTCGATGCCTTCCCGTACACAAACACAAGCTGAACAGGAATTACTAGTAAGCACAAGGCATTTATCACCTGGGTTGACGCTCGTGACCGCAGAGCTCCTAATGTAAGGTCAAAGAAGAGAGGCAACAAGCAACAAGCTCTTTGCGCAACCATCCGGTAGCAGATCTTCCTGGTCCCTTGCCAAGTCGGTCGAGGCGAACTTCTGGCGGCCAACACTGCTTCCGCTGGTTAGGCCTGATGAAGCACTGGCTCATACGGCGAGAGAGAAAGCAGGTCCCTTTGTGTCTCTCTTTGCCCATAATTTGCGTCCTGATACTAACAGTGCTACTCTACCTAAATTACCTCATTGCGGAACTTTAATGCTGGAGGTTCGCATTAGGAACGGCAAAAAGCCGCATAAGCTCCAATGCAGGCCTTATACAGCTAATCGCTGCAAAATGTTTAAAAATAATGTGGCCCATAAAATTACACCATCCATAGTAGAACACAAGAATGCCAATGAAATGTATAGTGCCCTTTTTGATGTTGTGCAAAGGCAGTACCAAATTGTTTTCAAGACCAAAACCATTAAGATTAATGGATCGTCTGTTGGCTTTAACCAATGGGCTACTCCGGGTATTAATAAAAGTAGAGCGAGACTGTACGTTTTGAAAAAATTTAGGTTTGATACTCCCTTTCTAGAGTATATAAAAAATATTCAAAGATATTAAAAAAAATCTGTGTATTTGCAAAATCAAAATCTCTAAGCGACACAATTATAAATTCCAATAATAAAGTAAAAGCCACTTGGAAAATTATTAATAATGAATCTGGCAAATCTGTTAAACAGGATAAACAACTTCAGATTATGATCGACAACAAATCCATACTAATATTATAAATGCGAAAGTAACTCTGTCTGTCTGTCTGTCTGTCTGTCTGTCTGTCTGTCTGTCTGTTACGCTTTCCCGCTTAAACCTCTCAACCGATTTTGATGAAATTTGGCACAGACAATCTTTAGACCCTGAGAAAGAACATAGGCTACCTTTTATCCCGGAAAAATTTGATGTTCCCGAGGGAAATCTAAAAAGCGCGATATAACCGAACTCCACGCGGGCGAAGCCGCGAGCGGAAAGCTAGTTAGTTTATAAAGCCGCTGATGTAGCCGAGGCATGTAATGAGTTTTTTGCTAACATACCAATAATTACAACTCGCTCCTTAAATTCATCCCCATCTAAAGCTGAAAATCTTTTGCATAGTAGTGTGTCTAAGTGTAGTCGTCTATTTCAATTTGAACATGTATCCCCGCGTGATGTAATTAATGTTTTTAACACATTTAAGTCTAAAAACACCGGTGATTACTGGGACATATCCATTAAAGTATTATGTATTATAATAGACATTGTGGCTCCCTATCTAGCTGTTAATTTTAATAAATGTGTTGACTTGGGGATTTTTCCTGATCTAATGAAGAGATGAAATAATGAAGATCTACTCTTCATTAGATCAGGAAAAATCCCCAAGTCAACACATTTAGAGTTGTAGTACAATGGTATTCCATTGTTTATATCAGGTAATAAAACTGACGTTGGCAACTTCAGACCCATTTCAATCTTATCTGCATTCAGCAAAATATTTGAAAAATTAATACTTAAGCAGTTGCTAAGACATTTTAATTTAAATAATCTCCTACATAGTGAGTAATATGGTTTTACAAAGGGTCGTTCGACTACAGATGCGGGTGTTACTCTACTCTTGTTGATTGCGTGCACCATGATACATAAACTACGCCATTGCGGTGTGCAAAATCAAGCTCCCAACGTAATTAGTTCTTATTTACATAATAGATTCCAGTGTGTAGATATAAATGGTGTGAAATCTTCCGGGCTACCAGTTCAGTTAGGTGTACCGCAAGGCTCCATACTGGGTCCATTCTTGTTTTTAGTATATATTAATGATTTACCATTTTATTTAAAGGGCATCTGTGACGTTGTGCTGTTTGCAGATGATACTTCTCTTATTTTTAAAGTAGACAGGAATAGACAAGATTTTGACGAAGTAAACAGTGCACTCTCAATAGTTACGGATTGGTTTACGTCAAATAACCTAGTTCTAAATACTAAGAAAACGAAATGTGTAAAGTTCGCCTTGCCAAACGTTAGAAATTTGGGACCCAATATCGTTTTAGATAAAAAAGTGCTTGAAACTGTGTACTCTGCGGTTTTCCTGGGAATAACAGTAGATGCCAAACTTCAGTGGGGACCACACATATCAGCCCTAGCAGGAAGGCTCAGTTCGGCCGCCTATGCCGTCAGGAAAATAAGACAATACACTGACGTTGATACAGCTCGTTTAGTCTATTTCAGTTATTTCCACAGCGTTATGTCCTACGGTAATCTACTGTGGGGCAAAGCTGCTGAGATACAAAATATATTTGTTCTCCAAAAATGTGTTTCTGGTGTTCAATCCATAATGTTAACACCCGAAATAAGGACAAACTGCGAGCCCCTTTTGACCGACTTCAAAAGGTTCATAACTCTTTTGTTGGGCTTGGTATAACTTTTTATAACAAGATACCTTCTGCTTTGCTAGACTCGCCTTACAATGCATTTAAAGCACAAATAAAATCCAAGCTTTGCTCAAAGGTCGTTTATTCTGTGAATGAGTATTTGAATGATAAGAATAGCTGGTCGCTCTGATTAACTCAAGGCAATGTTTGTGTTCCTTCTCCATAATTAGCTTACTGACATATTATATGAGTTCATATAATTTGCTTTTTACAATGCACAAATGTGTGAGCTGTCACGCCCTTTACGCCAGGGGCTTTTATTTAGGTTTGTAATAAGTTTTTACTTTTTACATTTTAGTGATATTTTATTTTTTGTTTTGCTTTTCTGGTATTTTGGCGTGGCTAGCTGGCATATTACTATATATAACTATTGTGTTTTTTTTTTCTAAATGAACAGACAGCTGTGCTGCTGGGGAGTTTCTTCCGCCACTTCTTCTTCCCAGCGAAAGCACTTAGGAAATGTCGATGGGTGGGCGTTTTGGGGGACTGTCTTATGTAATATTGACGTTCAAAAAGTGCTGATTTTCAGCCTAGTTTGAATAATTGACTTTTGATTTTGATTTTGAACAAGGAGGTTCTGAGAGTACTGTGTCGTCTGGACATGGTACGCTGGTATAACAGCGATTGTTCTTAAGGCATGTGCGCCCGAGTTGTCTCCTGTATTGACGCGCTTGTATCGCCTCTCATTTAAGACTGGTATACTGCCCAAGTCCTGGAAGCTTGCCAACGTGCAGCCCGTGCCCAAAAAGGGTAGTCGTGCCAATCCTACCAACCATCGGCCGATTTCAATAACATCCACACTCTGCAAGATTATGGAGCGTGTATTGAACTCGCGACTCTTGGCTTACCTGGAAGTTAACGATCTTCTCAGTGACCGACAGTACGTGACCGACAGTACGAGTTTCGCTGCAATCGGTCTACTGGGGTCCTACTAGTGTATGCCACTCACTTGTTGGGTGAGGCCCTCGAGAAAAATGGGGAAGCGATTGCCGTCTCCCTTGATGTCTCGAAGGCCTTCAACCGGGTATGGCATGCTGGCCTTTTGAGTAAGCTTCCAGCGTACGGCATTCCCGCTGGCCTGACTGGCTGGGCAAAAGAATTCCTGACTGAACGGTCCCTCCGAGTTGTTGTCGACTAATGCCGGTGTTCCTCAGGGGCCTCAGCTACTAATGTTGTACAAAGCACAGGTCCACTCGTGTGTGGAGTACTGCAGCCACATTTGATGCTGCGAAATGTCACCTGGCTGCTTTGGATTCAGTGGAGAAGCGTGCGAAGAGGCTGATTGGTGACCCAATTTTATCTCAAAACTTTCTTCAAAGCCTGGAGCACAGGCGTAGATTAGCCAGCCTTTCGGTATTCTATAGGATGCATTTTGGTGAGTTTGCAAGGGAACTGCATCTCCGTTCCACCATCGGACGACCCGTCGTACGGCGAGTTTCCACCCTTACATTATGAACACCACTACGATCCGGACGAAGCGTTTCGTTTCCTCTTTTATTCCGCGTGCATGGACGGACTAAAACAATTTGCCAGCGGCAGTGTTTCCGTCGGACTACATTTTGAGTATCTTCAAGGCTTTTGTGAATAGGCTCTTAATAAACTAGCGCACTTTACCATCAACGATTGCATCACTGCTTACTATCAGGCGGGATTACAGTCAAGCACTAGTTTATAAATTATATTTAAAAAAATATCATCCTGTATACTAACATAAGTATATTCTGACTGACAAGTTTTCAATGAAAACAACGAAACTTTATGTTTAGTTGTTTTCATTGAAAAACTTGTGGGAAAAACTTGATCAGGTTTTACGTAGATCTTATCAGGGCAAGTATCGTCTGTGGTCACGAGGTCCGTGAGATTGGCTCTAGGTTCCATAAACAATGAAGTCGTTTCACGCATGATGCATGTCATTCATTACAGAATAACAGGTAAATTAAATTTGTCCATGATGAGATAAAATTGAGAGGTCTTCCAAAAATCGTGTTGAATCCGAACACGTAATAGATATCTTTTATGCAAGGCTGAGATGTGCCGAGTTTCTACTCGTGTGTTAATCGGTAGTTACTCGCACACAAGCTTTTGAGCATTATTTCTTAGTAGCTGAACAACTTTGATTTGACTCTCCTGCAGTTACTTTTCATTATTACATAGGTACATAGCTAAATGAATTTATAAACTGACCTAACCTAACCACTACCTTACACGATACTAAACTCCATTTATTATAGCATTAGACAGAAGTTAAAAAAGGCTCTTTTAAGTGCACAGTTTGCAAAAAAATACAATAAACACTATTACAGTCAAGATTGATGTAGAGTTAAATATTATCAATTTAAATAGCAACTGTCACACCTAATTTATACTTATTTAAGCCATCTACGTTCTTAAATTACATGTCCTTCATTTAATATTATTTATTTTTTAAATAAAATAATGTCGTGTCAATGCTTAAAATCTAAAAGAAGCAGAGGCAGACAACGCCCGAAACGTTTTTTCATGTAACTATAACTCAACCAAATCTAAAATGTTACCTATTCCCTTCCTAAGTTGTGGCAGCACGTGTTTTTTAATTTTGTTGGTTTATAATATCATCTATCTGCAATTGTCAATATTGACATAACGTTATTCGCTTGTGGATACTTGTGAATGCTACGCCTTCTCTCGTTGTTATTGTTGAATATTCGTGGTTTAGTTGTCATTTGTTACTGTTTTTCTGTTTGTTATTGTTTTGTTATTGTTATTAGTGTTAGTTTTGTGTTGTACATACAAAACAGTACGTTTTGTTGAATTATGAACACGGACTATCTCGGTGCAGGTCCAAGTGGCTTGCAAGCACAACATGTACGTTCTGAAACTGCTGGTAAAGCTGAGCAACGTCAACAGCGAAAAAAACGTGGCCCCAACGTTGATCATGAGGTTAAAATATTGTCTCCCAAGAAAAAGCGATCAAAGCAAAGACCTCTTTGTTCTGCAGAAAAAACAACAGTTATAAATATTCATAAAGACGTCAAGGGATCCATGCCAGAAGGTACCCCTGCTTATAAGACGCAGTTAATTAATAAAACTGCAGAAATTGCAGGTAAAGATCATATCCAATGCAGAAATTGCAGGAATTTAAGGATTTTACTATAAAAAATAAATATATTTGAAAATAGCATGCTTTGTGAGGTACTAATATACACTATTAATCATTTTATAGGCATATCTCGTGCAACGGTCTATAATATCCTCAAAGAGTACAATATAAAAGGTCGCCTGCAATCACCCCCTCCTCGCCAACGGAAATACTCAAAATCTGATGAATATGATGATATAACATTAAGTGGAATACGAAGAAAAATTCATTCTTTTTTCTTTGATAATGAATTACCAACATTGGATAAGATTCTGGAAGCCGTAAATAGTGATGAGTCTCTACCCGATTTTAAAAGAAGCACTTTATATAATTTAATTAAGAACAAATTAAAATTTACATATATTAAAAGAAGTAGAAAAAGTGCCCTTATCGACAAACAAGAGATTGTGTTATGGAGGGTGAAATATCTTCATGAAATTAAGAAATTAAGGAATGAAGGAAAAAAAATATATTATTTAGATGAGACTTGGCTAAATGAAGGTACAGTGCTGCTAATATTTATGAAGTCTGGAAGAAGGGGGCTTTACATAACTCGGTAAATAGCTTATCAAGTTATGTAAAACCTCCTTTATGCAAAACAATACAGTGAAGTATTATTAGTTCAACATAAGTTGAATTAATATTGCATTTACATCTACAACTTTAATTATACAAACAGGACACACAAAAAGCAAGGTATGGCAAGACACCACTATTAAGTCTTCAAAGGAAGCACACCGAGCAGGCTTATCAACTGGTTTAAAGAACCCAACTGGAAAAGGGAAACGTCTTATCATTGGCCATATTGGTAAAACTTTTATTTTATTTTTAATTCATTAACAATTGTCACATTACCAAAACATTAATAAAATGACCACTGCATTTTCGGTCACTAAAACTGGTTAAGTCTTAATACTTTCCCTCGGAGAAAGATGTTTATGGTTTTAGAATCATCTGTTCAAGGACATTAATGATGCAATTAATTTCGGTTGCTATTTAAAGGTTAAAATCTATTTCCAGCAATCAAGTATTCTATGCCACCGGTACACAATTATTGATTTGTTTTTATTTCATTTCACAGGATCAACAGATGGGTTTTTAATGGATGGTGAACTAATATTTGAAGCCAAAAAGTGTGATGGAGACTACCATTCTGAAATGGATGCACACAATTTTGAAAAGTGGTTCAAACTAATATTATCTAAAATCGAGAGTGGTTCAGTTATTGTTATGGATAATGCGCCATATCATTCAAGAAAAGTGGAGAAGCTGCCAACTACAGCCACACGAAAGGCAGATATTCAGGAGTGGCTGAAAAACAAAAGTATTCCTTTTGAGGAAAAAGACCTTAGGGCCACTTTATTAGAGAAAGTGAAACAAGTAAAACATTTGTACCAAAAGTTTGTAGTAGATGAGATGGCTAAAGAAAAAAATGTGTTAGTGTTGCGCCTCCCACCTTACCACTGCGAGCTCAACCCAATCGAATTAGTATGG
The DNA here is from genome assembly GCA_017933935.1 of Sesamia nonagrioides. Taxonomy (NCBI): domain Eukaryota; kingdom Metazoa; phylum Arthropoda; class Insecta; order Lepidoptera; family Noctuidae; genus Sesamia; species Sesamia nonagrioides. The sequence continues at coordinate 246,732 of JADWQK010000893.1, read as the reverse complement.
GCTCAAGTGAAGGGATATGTAGCACAAAACAATAAATGTTTTAAATTAGAGGAAGTGAAGCAGTTGCTCCCTCAAGCACTCACAAATATAACTGCAGAGAAATGGCAATCTTGCATTGCTCATACGATTAAAGAAGAGGAAAGATTTTGCCAACTTGATGGTATAATGGATAATGTTGTAGAAAGATTCATTATTAACGTTGGTGAATCTTCTTCATCATCATCAGAGGATGATGAATAAAGAATTCACATATCTATCACATCCATTAATTATATCATTAAGGTGGCAAAACCTTTTCCCTTATTTAATAGCCTTAAATAATAGTTTTTAATAAACTGATTGTTACTATTTTTTTTTCATTTCATGTATCTATTCCAAGCATCGTCATGAGTAGATACATAGAATACGCTTTGCCATACATAGAAGTCATACACTTACATTAAAATCACATACATTATTTGTTAAAATTGTTCGAACTTGACTTCAAAATAAAAGGTTTTGTACTCCTGCTTCTGCGAGCCTCTTTTTTCTAATGTTATAATAAATGGAGTATAGGTTACTCAAATATACCAGGTGCATCTCTAGTGCCAAGTACTCATTACTAGCGTATAGGAAGATCTGTTGAAGAAGGAAAGAAACGTAGAAATTTACGTTATAAGTATAGTAGTTTCCGCCATAGAAGAAAGACAATAGACCGTCATAAGAGCGTACAAAAGCGCAAAAATAAAATATTTCATCATATAAGTATAAGTATATATTTTTTTTTTATTTATTACTGTTACCTAAAAGCCTACAAAAACGAAAAAGTATTTATTCAAAAATAGAACAAACCTGAATTGACTCGACTATTTACTATTCCATAAAAAAGAAACAATTTATTTTTTGAAAATGGAACGAATAGTGGCGATCACTTTGTAGGATGCGTCATTGCGTTGCGGCTACAGAAGAAATTAAAAAAGATCTGCCTAGTCTTCGACCTATGTCCACCTATGTTAGTCTAACAGGATGCAATTGAATGTCATGTGTCATATTTCACATGGAGCGACTGCTTAACTGACCTTCACAACCCAGTTACTGGGTAATACGATACCCCTCGGTAACACTGGTAGTTAGACTTTAGGACTTCTGATTACCCGTAACAACTGCCAAAGAGGATGACATCTGGGACCAAAGGTTTAACGTGCTTTCCGAGGCTTCTCCAGCCAAATAAAAAAAAAAATGTTTTTTTTTTTTTATTTGGCTGGAGAAGCCGAAGATATTTTAAATTTTTCTAATCCTTCTATTCTCACATTGTACAATAATGCATTGTATCTATTACTAGTGGCCGCTAGCGACTTGGTTCGCGTGGAGTTAGGTATGCTCCGCTCCTATTGGTCACAGCGTGATGTTATATAGCCTAAAGCCTTCCTGGATTAATGGGCTATCCAACGCAAAAAGAAATTTTCAAATCGGACCAGTAGTTTCTGAGATTAACGAGTTCAAACAAACAAACTCTTCAGCTTTATGTATTAGTATAGAATATAGATAACATTGTAGCAGTCGTGGCCTAGTGTATCGGCCGCGAATTACAAGTTGCAGGTCGTAGTTTCGAAACCCGTCAGGCGCTTTACTTTGTGTTAATATTTTTTCACCACAACTGCTCTCATAACGGTGAAGGAAAACATCCTGACGAAACCGGCATGTTCTATAGGCAAAACTTCGAAGACATTTATTGTGATATCTACCAACACGCCTATGTGGTAGATTACGACCCACTCCCTATCACCAAGAGGAGGCCTGTTTCCCAGGAGTGGGATCAGCATAGGTTATTATGTACTTATTATGCACTAACATATTATGTATACCTACTCGTTTTAACCTTTTGAACGCCAATCACTTCTATACAAGTTCGAAATTTTCGTGCCCTCAGCGCCACTACTTGATTAGAAGTAATCACAGTATAAAATAAATTTACGACTTTTACAAGATCTTTTATTTTGTTTTTAAGGAAATTTGCCCTGTTATCAACCATATTTTTAACTTTTTCACGCATAATAAGTTCTTATTTGTTTAATTTTCAATAGAAACAAAAACGCCAGAAAATATTTTAATGCCCCCAGCGCCAATTACTTGATATCAAGTAAGCCAGTGATGGGACACGACGAAGACCTCGCTATATTTCATCTCGTCGAAATGATCATAAATACTATTATTGCAAGAAAATGATGTAAATATATAATATTTTATGAATATTGTACATTATAAACTAGGTTTTATTCACCTTAATCAAGAATTAATAGGTTTTCTAATCATTGTCGATAGTGAAACCCCGTTTGAAAAACCCATCCCTACAAAGTTAGTTAGTTGTCGATCCGCACGCGCCACCGACTTGTATAGAAGTAAATCTGTGACGTCATAAGCGGACGGGTTTCAAGGTCATAGTGACTTTGTGCATTTTAGTGTAGTGCAATGTTTACATGTTGAGTTGGCGCACGTGTTCTTATAAAAAAAATTGTGACTGAATATGACGAATTATTGCGAGTTGTTCAAGTCTGAATCAGAATTTTGAAATAGTTCGTCTTCTTGAGATTCCGTTAAGTCGTCAACTTCCGTTTCAGGAATTTTCTTCAGTTTTATATTAGTTTCTACAAACCAGAAAAAAAAGCCATCTACCACCATTAAAAAAAGGTCTGTAACATCTGTGTAAAACAGACACTCACCCTCCATTTTATTTTATTTTTTAAAACGTAGAAAACCACGTATTTAGCTTCTATTCATTGTATTTGTTGTAAGTAAACGAAATAAATTATGCAGGAATCAGTTGAGTTTATGCACGTGTAACTCGACCACAGTGAATATAAAATAAATACCATAGAAATCTAGACATCCTTAAAACAGAAAGGATTTTCACATGCCTCGAGCGCCAACTACTTGATATGAAGTAGAAGGATTACATTTGGAGACAAATAGGGATGTGCCTTTTAGAACACACGCCTAATAAATTTAAAATTCTTTTCTTTATTATGGGGAATATATCCAGGTTTTCATTTTTTTTTTTGTGAAATAAAATAAAATATGAAATTACGATTACAGTTTTTATTTAGCATCGTAAATTGGTGAATAAACATTATTTTAAATGTATAATATTATTTGTCGATAGGACATTAATCCCGTCCCTATGTTTTACTATAGATACGTTATACATTGGTAGTGTGGCGCAGGAGGACACATCGCGTATTATACAATATGTAAAGAAAACCCTGTCCGACCCATAAGGATAATAAAGGTTAGGTAATCACTTGACGAAATATGATATAAAATTTTACATAATCATCATAGTAACAATACTAATGAATTTTGAAATAATCCTTTTTGCCGAGAATTAATTCCAATTTCCCCAAAATTTGGTAATTTTTAAAAAAGTGACAACACCGGTGTTATTATAAGCGAATAGCGACGCGACCACGTCACAGGTGCCGCGTGGCCTGCCCCCCGCCGCCCGCGGAAAGGGTTACTTAGCGCACATGTATTAAGTTACCACTTTTTGCGAAATAATATTTATTTTTTAGGGGGATTTTTTTTTTAAGTTTAGCCTGTCTTTGTGGGCATTAGTAGAATCAGTTATCGATACCTAATAATACCTTCACGGATCGGACAGGGTTATCTTTACATATTGTATAGATGGGCGTTCAAAAGGTTAACATTGCATTGAATTATTACATTTTCTTGCAATCCTAGTCCTTAGAGCGTAACAACACAAACCATTATAGGACGTTTTCTATTTTCTAAACTACCTGGTATATAATGGGTCACTTTATTTATATACATAGCCATGCGAAAATAAGTAAAAACAATATCAAACAAATACATCTTGAGCTAAGCTATCTGGTCTAAGGTGCTCCATCAGACACCCTTCATTCTTACTTTAAAAATGCTCAGCTGACTGTTATCTCTGTGTCGTTGTCCGAGGCAGTAATGATGCAGATTTTTTCACGCATGGTCGCAAAAAGTTACCTGTATGCGCTGCAGCAAACAACTCTGACGCGCTCCAGAATCGTGCAGCGGCGGGCATAAAAGCATTTTTTTTTTTACATATTATAAACCAGCGCTTGACCGCAATCCTGCCTGATGGTAAGCAGTGACGCAATCGTTGATGGTAAAGCACACTAGTTTATTAAGAGCCTATTCACTCTAGCCTTGAAGACACTCAAATTGTAGTCCGACGGAAACACCGCCGCTGGCAAATTGTTCCAGTCCCTCGATGTACGCGGTATAAAGGAGGAGGCGAAACGTTTCGTCCGGATCGTAGTGGTGTTAACAACGTACCTATTTGATACCTAGTTGAATCTTTTTTTAAACCTTGCTCCACAATAGGAATTTCTCTTGTATCGTGGGTGCGTTTACTACATACATAGAAACTCATATACACAAACAACCAGACCCAGAATAGCTACTTGTAGGTTATACAAATATTTGTTCCGTTCAGGAATCGAACCCACGACACGCAGCGCAGCAGTCAAACATTTAACCACTACGCCAATCGTGCCGTCAAAACACATAAACACGTGCAGAGCGTTGCGCAATGCCCTGCGTGCGAGCCTTTGACCAAATTGCACGACAGATGGATGGCAAATTTATTAGGGTGGCTCTTTGTAGCATGTTTCAAAATACTAGTAATACCAGTCTCACCAGGGTATTCCAAGGCCATTTTAACGAGTTTTGGGAACGTTTTAAATGACAATGATCCAACGTATTCAAAAGATCTTTTCATGTATTTTTTGCGGACCTATGATCGAGTTAAATGAAATCTTTTTTAATATACCTACTTGCTATTATTATGGTAAACCCCTATTTAGTTGCATCTGGTTTTGATGAAAGCTGACCCCCAACGTGTTTGTGAAATGCTGGACTGATATTAAAATATTTTTTTGCTACTTCAATTATACCGAAGTTCATGTAATAACAAATCTGGCCACATGGCAACACATGAATTGTTTATTTATTTATTTAAAAATAACTTAATCCTGTTAAACCTATTGGAAAGTAGTGGGGTAACTGCTGAACAAACCCAGGGTAGCAAATCCCTCGATTTTGAAAGTTCAAAAATCTATACTAATATTATAAATGCGAAAGTATCTCTGTCTGTCTGTCCGGCTTTCACGCCAAAACTAAAGAACCGATTGTAATGAAATTTGGTACACAGATAGTCTGAGAAAGGACATAGGCTATAAAACATCCCGCTATAACCAATAGGAGCAGAGCAGGAACAAAAAATGTTGCAGAAACGGGAGTAAACGCGGACGTACTGCGTATTGCTCCCATTATTTTAACAGGCGCTTATTTTATATATTAGTATTAAAAACGTCGTTTAGCGTTGTCGAGGATAATGGTTAATTATATTATTTAACCTTACCTGACCTTTATAATAACTACTGAGCTTCGAATTAGCGATTTCCTTTAAATTCGTTTGATTCTTGTTATGATTCAAAGGGTTTTATGCTATTTTTACAGACCTATGGCTGTACCTGAGACGTCCGCAACAAACGTCAAATACGTATGTGGTTTTTAACTTTAAGTAACGTTTATAATGAACCCATTAGTCGAAATTAAAACACGAATATTTGTATAATTCAGATATTTAATGTTATACAATTTGCAGCTTATACACATAGAGAATGTACATATGTATCAATATAGTTAACATAATTACAAGTAGGTGCAATCACAAGTGGGCGAAGTGAGACAACTGTTAGAGTGATGCGATACAAATTATTTAGATTTACATAACATGTGACGGCAAAATAGCTCAAATAATACAAAGGTATGAATGATCCACAAATGTCTAAGTTGATCCATTTATATCAATTTTGATGAACTTTTGAAGATTTTCTACAGTCTAATGCTTTTATTACAGTACAAAATATGTCAATTTTGTGAGATCCGTTAGTTAAACATTGGACACATCATCTTCATAATATTTTAGCCATTTTGCATTCAAACGATAATAATATTTTATTAATCATAGACATTTTTGGATGGATTATGTTTATCATTTAAACTAACATAATAACTATTAAAGCTAACCATTAAAACATACTAAAGTATAAATTAAAAACTATTTACAAAATATTACAAAAGGTTTTATTTTCATTACACAACACATTAATCGTTTATTAGTAAAAAAAAATATTAATTCAATGGTATTCTTAAATATTATTGTTTCTGTTTATGTACTTGCTGTGAACACAAGACAAAATATGACATGGCACAAAATAGTCCGAAATTGTGTGACAAACTCATAATACTGTGACAATGTCGAAAATAATCAAAACATGTGCTTCTGCCGACCCCAGGGGCCGAGGTCGGCGTGAGGGTATCAAAAGCGTGCAGTAGCAGACTCAGAACGGTGCTGAGTCGCTTAGACGTTTTGGTGATGGCGCATACACATACTGACAGACAGCGTGGTAGGAGACTATCGCGCTTATGCCAATAGGAGCCCGCACTTGTGTAGGTATGTCTTCGCGTCTCGTAAGACTGTCTAGTTGTTCTCTTTATCTTATATCATAGAATTATTTGGCCATTTTTATTCTAATGTTATGTTTAAAGAATCACTCAGGCACACTCAAAACTAATAATATTATTCCCTTGAACTCCCCGTACAAATGAACCCACCATTGTTAAGTATTGTATATGTTAAGAGATATATTAAAATGAGGGTTTTTAACAATAGTTGTACATTACAATTATATGGAAAAACAAATACACTTTGATAACAGTATATAATAACCTCAGGTTTTTAACAAGATATCAATATTCAATATAACTAGTTGATTCACACTTCTTTCTTCAAAGTCTTTGGACCAGCCCGAGCTATGTACTTCTGTGGTTATCACTAAATCAAAATCAACGTGTTCCATTTTTAGTCATTCTCGAAATTCACTTTTAGAAACACAATTAGAGATTTAACTTTTAGATTCAACAGATACAGTTGCACTCGAGAACTAGGCTTGATTACGAATGTTTACAGTTGCAACTCAGAACCTACATAGAAAAGTTCATAGTATTGTAAGTCCGAGGCTCTGAGTTTTATAGCGAACAGTACAATACAATGTATAGATTTCACGTATATTTTGCAACGATCAAGACTAGGAAGTACGTGTTTTCTTCTACACAAGTAATTAAAAATTCTTGACGACCAATATCTGTCAATCAAATTAAATTGCATTCGTTGGAATGTGATTGTGTTCAATTTATGTTTTTTATTGTAAGCACAAGTCCGTAGCCAATTGAAGGCAGTACTAGTGGGTGACCTGTCGTCAAGACAGTACTGGTTCTATAAATTTTAAAACGTCGGCTGCCGATTAAGGAACACATTGTTTATTTACAAGGCCTTATGATGAAATGTTTACATTGTATTGTGTTGTACGGGAACTGTAAACGATGTCCTCTGGTTGTGGACCGTTAGACGGCGGAGTACTTCCGTCCGTCGTCGGAGGAGTAGCAGTGCTGGCAGTGCAGCTTGCGGCTGCGCACGCGCACGTCGGCGCCCCCCCTACCGTCCCCCAGCGCCGCGCCGCACACCGCGCACGTGAAGCACCACACGTGGTAGCACAGCGACAGGGACGAGATGATCATGGCGGCGCCGCGACCTGGTGGGGGAAAGTATGGATTTATTAGCATGCTCTCAACGGGCAGACTGTAGTTTTATATTCTCTTTGGTGCCTGAAAATGGGGTGTTATTTGAGGTTACCAAACGTATTAGAGGTATGAGTGAGAGGGCATGACAAGTACCCTTTCCAATCGCTTCTAGATTTAAAGCCCGAGTTCTCTTGTACCACTAGTAATTAATTAAACTCGTTAATTCAATAAAAACAAAAGAAGACAAGCTTTACAAAAACAGAAAAGTAGATATTGTACATGGGACTAGAATGGCCCGTTAAATACGAGGTACAAAACCGAGTCACAATGCTTTTTCTTGTTACATGGGCGTACCCAGGTGAGGCAGCTATACCCCAACAGTGGAAATCTCCTAGAAAATATATGAACTTCCCTAATTACTAGTCAAAGTGTAAACGGGGACTTACAAAGGATCATTTGCATTTATTTACCCTACACACTATTCTACAAATACCTAATGTTTCGTGTAGATGTGCTGGTGTAGTTTGAAAGACAAAATAACCGGGGATGATCCCCCCTAACACGACCAACGATGCTGCGCCAGGAGGTGGATCTGGAGACCCTCCACGACCAAACTCCAGACACAACAACATTTGGCACATCGTACCTGGCACACATCACAATACAACTGCTCAGACCAGTCTTCCGTACGGCTTCACCAGACATCATGCCGGAACACGACGAATCGCTTGGCGGCAAGACTTTGTCTGGTGGGTGGTAACTTATGCCGGCGGTTGATGTTGTTGCCTACCACCGAAAAACCGACTTCAGTTAAAGAGGGAAACAACTACTTGTAGAACATACAAATATTTGTTCCGTCTGGGAACCCAACCCGCGACACTTTTCCAGTGCAATAGCTCAACTACTCCAGACTAGTCCAGTAGTTAAGCTATTACACCGGGAAAAAGCTAGGCAGATAAGGACTTTTTTAATTTCTTTTGCAGCCGCATCGAAATTTATAACCCAAAGATCGCCGCTATTGACTCCATTTTTAAAAATAAATGTCCTTCTTTTTTATGAAACAGTAGTAAAGTCCAGTCTTTATACTACTTGTGCATACTTTTAGGTAACCGATTTAAAAAACCTTTTTTTTTTCTAGAGAATGATTTAAAAACTACATATATTTATATATAAAAAAATGTTTTCTTCGGTGTCATTTTTGTCATTGTAGAAGTATATATACATATATATATATAGGCTTATCCATGCTGACACAGTGCATATGTCCGTACATTCGTACCTAGTTCCTCTCCGCAGTGAGAACACTTCCGTCGCCCACTCACGCTCAACACCTTTTCTTCTCGCGGCTCAGTCCTCACGGGACGCTTCACGTCGGTTGATAACTGTTGTTGGCTGAAAATATTAAATAAAACATTTGTTAGTTTTTTTTTCTGACGGGCTACCATAAGGAAAGCGATGGATTAGGTCTATGATTGAATTAGCGTGCTAAGAAGACCCTTATTCCTGTTTAGTTAACACGTGAAAGGGAATACAGCATCCAGCAGGGAACCACGCACTGTCCCCCCGCTAATCACGCGCACGTGTGATGGGCCGACAATTTAAATAACATTGTGATTTACTCTATAATAGTTCATTTTATGTTCTGTATCTATGTAACATCTATCATCATCGTCTGACCTCCACAACCCGAAGGCGATATCGAAGCATTGCACTTGGATCAGACATTGTTAGACTTTTGAGGGCTCATCATCATCAACCTTTTATCGTCCCACTGCTGGGCACAGGTCTCATACAGAAAAGGATTGAGCGTAATAACCACGTTTGCTCAATGCGGGTTGGCGATTTCAGACTTAAAGTCTAGGTTTCCTCAAGATGTTTTCCTTCACCTTGTAATCAGTCATTGGTGTCGAAGATATACTTAGAAAGTGTCGATACTGGGATGAAAACTATCCTATATATTATTGACTATAAACTATTTTTGTGGCGAACTTTATCGATATCTGGTCAGTAGTTTTTGCCTGTATCAAACTTCCATCCATCCTTGCAAACTTTCTCATTTATAACATTAGTAAGGTAAGATTAAATTATTTTTGTCGACCAATTTGTTATGACTAAGTTCTCTGCATCAAATAAATAATGTGGCATTAACAATATAATGCTATTTTTGTTTTCGCTGGGGGCTCCAACAACCCGTAACGACAGCCATTAGATGTTCGTATGGCAACCGGGACCAACGGCTTAACGTGCTTTCCGAGGCACGACCAAACCAGGGCAAATATTCAACATCTATTATCAGCTGTACGTAAAGAGTCTGGCAGGTGTTCCTGACCTGGTGCTGAGGAGGTGCATGTCGTGCAGAGTGTTTGTGTTGGGCGCGTCGTGTTGGTACGAGTGTCGTTGTCCGGCGCGGAGCTTACTGCGCTGCTCCTCTATGCGACGAGCTTCTGCCTCCTGTGGATTATCAAAACAATACATTGGCGTCGATTCAGTTGTTCACGAACTTATTTTAAGTTATATCCATCTTTTTCTTTCCATTTCGTTAAGAAAAGGATAGAAGATAACATTTTAGTTTTATCCTGTCACATTAAGATACTCCATAGACAGTTTAGACGCGATTATAAACATGGCGACTATAAATACGCCAGTTTACGTCAGGAGCGCACTAATTTGACAGGCCTAAACTGACATTTTATCTTCTGTGCTTTTCTTACACCACTACGATTCGGACGAAGCGTTTCGCCTCCTTTTTTATACCGCGAACATCGAGGCACTGGAACAATTTGCCAGCGGCGGTGTTTCCGTCGGACTACAATTTGAGTGTCTTCAATGCTAGGGTGAATAGGCTCTTATAAACTAGTACGCTTTACCATCAACAATTGCGTCACTGCTTACCTTCGGGTGGGATTGTGGTCAAGCGCTAGTTTATAATTTAAATAAAAAAAGATGCATTGCACTTTCAATTAGTTTGTGAACAAGGGAGTCGGAGCCATTGATAAAGATATCTAAATTAACTGTTTCTAATGATGTGCAGTGAGTGAGACAGCACGGTTAGCGCAGTGGTTAAGCGATCGACTGCTGCGCTGCATGTCACGGGTTCGATTACCGTATGGAGCAAATATTTTTATGGCCTACAAATAGAAAAATATTGTTGTATGCCATTTCTTTTACTGATTTAGAATATGCATGTAACTCAATTTGGAAAAAAGATGTTAGATGCGTCTTTTTTCCTTACGGCGGCAGAATACATAGACAGGAGTAAGTCAAGATTTAGTACCTGTATGAGCCAGTGCTGGTTATAGTTGTAATTGGCTGGCTTCCTATTCCGCGCTTGCATCCAGTCTGTGTTGGAGATCAGCTTCGGTGTGGGCGCAGCGCTTAGAGCCTGGAAATATACAGTGTAAGGATTATATATTGATTTTAAAGGTGAAAACTAAAATGTAGTATGAATCAGCCTACAATGTTCTCAGTGCGTGGTCGAGGGCCTCCTGTTGGTGGGAGGTAGTGGACCGTAATCTATCACTCGAACCTAGTGTGGATTGGGTGTTGGTATTCACTATACCTATTAAATGCTATATCTTAGTTCATTGTTAAATGATTTCTTCCCCATACGAGATAGCTCGATTCCAGAAATACAATCAACTGTTATTTATGTCCATGCAATTTGGTCTGAAGGCGTGTAGCTTTTTTTTAAGCCTACACATTATTTTGTCGTCCCATAATGAACTCGTATATCTCTTATTGATATGTAAAATTGAGCTATAAAAATGCTTAATTACTGCTATTGTAGACAGCCAGTTGCCGCTAAATGTAGTCAAAAGTATTTGATATTTATGTATGTCTGGCTTACTTTTATATCTGGCTTAGTATGTTAAAGTCTTCTAAGCAGCTATACTCTGTCCCAGTTTAAAGGAAAAGGAGACTGACTTGGACACGATTGACATAACCAACCCATAATGACGGAGACTCCCTACATTATTTCCCTCTCTTTGCTCTGGGTATGCCATCCAAAGGTTGTATGTAAAAGATCGCTCTTAGCGATAAGACCGCCAATTGCCTTACCTAGCCTTTGTAAAACTTAATTTCTGCAATTTATATGGTGTAACTACATAATAAAGAGTATTGTCTTCTATAATGTTCCCAGAGCTGTAAGTAACACTTTAATTTCGAACCTTTTAATTAAGCAAAAAAAAAAAAGTTGCGCCTCAAAAATACTCAAAACAGGTATTTATTAGAATGGACAGGTTCTCAATCACTCGAAAACTCACCACCACAACAAAACAAAACAATCAGCAAACAAACAAGCGAATCAAGTCATTGGCTCCAATGAGATTCATTCATTCATTCAACGATTCGAACATGACCAATCACAGTGCGAAAACTACCGAATGTACATTCGGTTTCGGTCGTAGTTTCAGCGAGTTTGCCGCCGAAAACGAAACTAAACCAAAACTCGTGTTTTTACCGAAACTAAACCGAAACCGAACATTCAGTCGGACACTATAATAGTTTATGTAATATGAATGTACCTGCAGCGTGTGTCTGCTCATGGGATGATAGTTGGCGTTGCCGTTAGTGGCAGCCTTCTGTCGCAGCTGAACATTTGCGTACTCCACCGCTGAAGGCACACGACTGCTTCTGGAAACATGAGATTGTTAGATTAGTGAGTTTTTTGATATGATGGTTCTCTCTGCTATTGACGATCTTCATTGAATATTTTAACACTATAGGCGAAGGGAGAGCGTTTTGGGGGACTGCCTTATGTGATACTAGCTATCCGCCCGCGCCTTCGCCCGCGTGGAATTCGGTTATATCGCCCTTTTTATATTTCCCTCGGGAATATCAAATTTTTCAATAAAAGATAAATGTCCTTTCTCAGGGTCTAAAGATTGTCTGTGCCAAATTTCATCAAAATCGATTGAGAGATTTAAGCGGGAAAGCGTAACAGACAGACAGACAGACAGACAGAGTTACTTTCGCAGTTATAATTTTAATATGGATTAATGTTAAAAAGTACTGATTCTCAGACTATTTTGAATAAATAACCTTTGATTTTGATTTTACACTATACTAGCTAGTATGAGTATACAATATGTAAAGAAAACCCTGTCCGACCCATAAGGATAATAAAGGTTAGGTAAACACTTGAACAAATATAATATAAAATTTTACATAATCATCACAGTAACAATAATAATGAATTTTGAAATAATCATTTTTTCCCGGGTATTAATTCCAATTTCCCCGAAATTTGGTCATTTTTAAAAAACTGACAACACCATTTGTGACGGAGCGAATAGCGATGCGACCACGTGCCGCATGCCCCGCCCCCCTTCACCCGCGCATACATGCGCGGGTGAAGGGGGGCGGGGCTATCGGGTTGTCTACCGCACATGCATTAAGTTACCTCGCTTTTTCGAAATAATATTTATTTTTTTTGGGGGATTTTTTTTTAAGTTTAGCCCAGCTTTGTAGGCATTATTAGAATCAGTTAACGATACCTAACAATACCTTCACGGATCGGACAGGGTTTTCTTTACATATTGTATAAGTCAGAACGTATTGGAGAACGTCGAAATGGTTTTCTTTTTACATTGTACACGGACTGGATTGGATAGAACCACAGAAATCGTAATAACAAGTCAATAGAAGTCGCAAAGACGCGTGACCTTGTCGCCGTGCATATGTATTGTGACACACAAGAGCGCGCGTGTCGTTTGTTGCGGTTATTTGTGTTGTTTGGGACGCAGACCGATAAACATGGTGATTTGCAGCGCATCCAACTGCGGAAACTCTTCCAAAACTTGTAACTATACAAATAAAGGGATAACATTTCATATGTAAGTACTTAATTTTTGAAATAATGTCGTTTTTAATAAATATAGACAATTTAAATATTTTCACCGCCCCTACTACCCCTACTACGATTATCATAGAAAACGCTTGAAAAAAGCTTCTTCATGTTTACTATGAAAACTGCTAAAAACAGCAATGAAATTATAGTCATACGAAATTAACAATATCACCTTTGACGTAAATTCCAGGAACATGCCGCATGAGTTAGTGATGTGTCACTATTATTTTGTATCGATTATTTATTACGTTTACTTTTTATTAGCTTTACCGAAATGGGAATGAAATATTATGAGTTAACGTTAAATATATATATGAGATGATTGTATTTTATTAAGAATTATGCTTATTATTACATGGGTATGTACATAGGTAGGCCTAGTAGGCAGTAGGTAAACTAGTCTGCGTTGGGTATCCTTGTACAATTGATGTTTTCAGTATTTATCAAATACTTTTCATATCAAAATAATTAAGTATTCATATTATTATTATTATATTGTAAGGATAATGGACTAAGTTGGATTGAATCGATACGTTTTTATATTATTTATGCATCTGTTTACTTAATTCAATGATATTGATATTATTACAGGTTTCCAAAAGATCTAGATATTAAAGATAAATGGATATCTGCTTCTGGAAGAAGGAATTTCTTTATTTGAAATAAATGCTTGAATTTTGATTGATTTTTTAATAAAAAAATATAACTTATACCTAGTTAATTGTCTATTGCATTCCCTTATCTCATAAATATGTAAATCACCTTAAAGTGCGTTGAGGAATGAAACACTTTAATTAACGCTCATCGGAAAATTATCGATATGAACATAAACATTACGACCTATGCACTGCACTTTTTCTCAGTGAAAGTGAGCGCGCGATATATTTCTCTGCTTTTCGCGCACGTTTATTATTGGTTAAAAAAGCCGCGAATTCTGCGATTATGTGTTGTACTATAATGAAAATATTGCGTTATACTATAGCTCTAAGGCTTAATTTTGTATCAATAATGCAAAATGCTTGTGTAATTGTTCGAGTGTATTTATTGTTTGTCTATGTGGTAGTAAAAGACGACCGGCGACATGCGTTCTGGTGTTAAAAGTCAGTAGATAGCACTTCTATTGACTTGCTATTACGATTTCTGTGGATAGGACATATAGTTTCTACATTTCCTTTGGTTTGATAATTCAGAAGGGGTAACCCTGAAGTCCGGAACATGACATGAAGCTACTTGCATTCTTTCATACAAGTTAGAAAACATATGTCTGTACACATTCGAGCATTTAGTGCGAATTGATAAAACTTTATTTAAAAAAAATATAAAAACGATGAAACCGTTTGACAGATTTTTGTGAAATTTTATATGCATCGGCTACTATCTATTTCTCATAACCCTAAATGATAAAGGTTGTCCACAGCTAACATTTTTTGGAGAACACTTTTGTTCTATTTTTTATAATGTGGCATTTAAAATACATACGACCCCATCTATTAGTCACGATTCTAAAAAAAATATTGTCTAGAAATATTTGATGCATAAAAACGTCTGCTGAGTCAGCTTGTTATATAATTATACTAACCTCATAGTAATCTCCCTCTCAATAGACTCCCGAGTCTTGGGCTTGGGAGGCAGCACAGGCTGTGGCACCCTCACAGGCTGACCTCTCGCTTCCTTCCTCTCATACAACACTCTCCGACTCTCTTCAACTCCAAAATGCCTCTGCATATGCTCCTCTGACACTATAGGCTTGCGTTTTTCATCCACCATCCTCTCATCCACCCTTTCGGGAACAGCAGGAGGAATCGATGGGAAGTTTTCATTTAAAAGTAAATTTGGCATAGAGTGGCGATACTGCGGGTTTGGCTTCGGTCTGTTCAAAGTTGGTTTTTCAGGCGAGGAAGGGATAGAGGATATGTCTTGAACCGATTTCTGGATAATCCTGGTCTGGTCACGCAGAAGGTTTTCTCTTTGTCGACGTAATTCTTCTTGTTCCAGTTGGAGAAGTTCTCTTTCGAAGCGTAGGACTTCCTATTTCGGTAATTGAAGAGTTAATTATTGAGTTTGCAAGTTGAAACGAGCTAGTAAGGTCCTTATAGTGATAAAAAATCCAAAAGTAAAAATAACGCCTTATCAAGTTATCATAAATGTACAGTTTTAGTTTAGTATTTATTTATAATGTTTGTTAACTGATGGGAACATTAACGTTTTTTATTGATCATTAATCATCCACAATTCAGTATTTATCTTTTACCAATGAGGTGGTTGTTAGTACTTAATATTAAACTTAGGAATAATAATTGGACCTTATATCATACGCTTTAAAGTAATTAATTGATTGATTTGATTAGTAAACATGTAGGTTTAGCCACATTAATATGAAGTGCAAGGCTTAAAGCTAGCGTGGATTATATCGAATTAGAGGAAACTTTGATTTTATAGATCTTTACTTTTGTTTTCGGGTTCCAAATCGTTTTTATTGTCCATTGATAAATCCAAGTCGTATAAATTGAATAAATTGTCAATTTTAATTGTCAATTTTTTGACGAACTGTCAAAAATCAAACTTCCTTCTTTTATTTCCTTTATATAAAATGCGAATGAATCTTTAGTTTTACCCCGAAAAAGGAGACCTGAAAAAATACGGTCAAGAAGCGAAAATGTTATGCAATTTACCAATTCATTGTCAAATGCAGTTTGCAGTTTAGCAAGCAATTTTAGTTTTTGTCTCTCCTGAGTTTATTAATAAGTTACTCTGTATAAATAATTGTCTCATATATATGAATAAAACTTTTGAAATTATTGTACTTATCCTTTCCTACAAAGTGGACGGGTGTCATCTTTTCGAACTGAAATCTTCAGATATTCGAAATAATTCAGGTTAAAAATGTAACTCACTAACATTTTCATTCCTTGTCTATAAAAATCAGAGTTTCTTATGACCGAAGTTTCCCCTTAGGATGTATGTAAGTGTAAAATGTCATTCACCTTGGTGTTGGCATCGTCATACGCCCCGTCTGGCCAGTCCTCGTTAGGCGACGCCTGAAAGTGACGCCGTACCGCCATTGTTATTTACAATCACAACATGGCTACCAGTTCAGAACCACAATATTTTAAATGGTATTTAACACAACACGACCGTCTCATGATCTCCAAGGGGTGAACATAAAGTAAGGACACCAAAAATTGCCAAAAGAGGTATATAAATGGTATTATTTTAATTGAAATGCTGATTTACACAGCGATTGCTTGATTTCTAAATGATTGAAAGCAAATTTTTAACTTTCTAAGTCTATCTTGGACAACAATGACTAATTACAAGGTGAAGGAAAACATCTCGAGGAAACCTGCACTTTAAAGTCTGAAATCGCCAACCCGCATTGAGCAAGCGTGGTGATTACGCTCAATCCTTCTCTGTATGAGAGGAGACCTGTGCCCAGCAGTGGGGCGATAAAAAGGTTGATGATGATGATAAAATTTTAACACTGGCAACATTAAATGAACAGATATTAAAACTGAAATTATGTAAATGAGTTTTTAACTATCAATCTAATAATCTGATGTGGCCCATTGGTTTTGTCTAGTCTTGTCCTTGGTCTTTGTTTACAAGAATTTGTTACGTCACGCTGAGGAAATATAAATTCTCAGGGAAGATTATAAACTCTAAAATCCTATTTACTTTGTGTTTTATTAAAATATTGCGGTTCGAATGTTAGATGGGAGTTAATTCTTTGAATATATGATAACATCGATGTTTTTATGGAATGAATTTTCACAATTATTAAAATTGACATGTTTATGAGTGTGCATGTTTCTGAAGAAAATATTCAATATTGTAATATAAAACATGCTAACACTTCTACAAAAGACGATTTTCCCAGCATTGGGCTAAATATAAGTTAAGGTGCGGCATGCCAGTGCATTCTACTTGTCTAAGTAAATATTATAGTGATGAAAATAAAAGACAAATAGTAATTAAAATAAATAAAATTTATTTAAAGAATAAAGTATACATACATAATTGAGAACTATTTCTGTGACTAATTTAAGTTTTCTGCTTTTATTTCTTGATAATTAATAAAGTAAAGTGAACCTGGCGTTTAAATACGGAAAAAGCGTTAAAAAGCAAAATAAATGTGTTAATGGCAGCTTAGTTTATGTTTTAAATACCACAGTTTACAAAAATGTTTACACAATTTTGCTAAAAATGACATTAGAAAAACAGAACATTTGAAATATAATATAATAACTTTTATTAATTTTAATTGTATATTATGCACACAGTAAACAACTAAATATTACTAAATCAATATATAATACTTTTAAGTATTTCTAATCAACTTACCTAAACTCATTGATAAAATATTAAACATATGATATGCTCTAACAAATTAACCGAAATAAATGTGCCGATCGGAGCAGCAGCACACACATGCAAATTTTTTATTCTGCGTACATTTCAAACGTTGGTACAGTGTGAGTGAGACGGGGCGCAATCTAAAGCATAGAGTAGAAAAAGATGGCTAGGGTTTGTCATTTGCGCTGTTAGTGTTTGTCGTTTGTTTTTACGAGTGTATCGAGAGTGACTAAGGCAAGAGATTAGAATTATAATCTTTTGTACGCTACAAATTCAATGCGCTAGTGACTTATCTACCTTAGTTTAATATTATATCAATGCCTAAACTAAAATTTAATTCACTTCCATATAACCTACATTCTAAGTAATTTTGATCAGTTTTGTGATTCCAGTGGTATTTAAAACGACGTAAATTAATCACATAATATAAATAATTATTCTTATATATAAAGTGCTTGCAAAGCATGTACAGTGCTAGCCCCAACAGTCATAGGCGTGAAGTTAGCTTAAATGTACGAGCAAGGATTTAGCCGCTTTTGCTTTTCTTTGTGAAAACAATATAAATTAATATTTCTCCTTTTTTCGAACTAAAAATCATAATCATACGTATAATTCTTGATTCCAATTTAAAATGAAAGTTATTTATGATTGCGATGCAAATAAATCAGCCGTGAATTTAAAGCGAAAGCGGCCGAAAATAATTAACCGCTAAATTATCTAATCACCAAAGCGAAGAATTCGAGAAACGACTAATTTATATTTCCCATACAAAATATAGCTTAAAAATATATTAAAGAGATCTACTTTTGTACATAGCGACGAAATTATGCAAGCTGAAGATTGCTACAAAAAATCACAACCATATTTCCTTGAAATACGGTTGATTTTCCAACGATAGATACCTTAGTTCAGCATGCATACATGTCACTCTACGTAAGAAGATAGGAAACATTGTTTTTTGTGTAAATAATTATCTAATAAATAATAAAATCTTCTAAATAGCATTTCATAATAATGAAACGAAAAAGAGTCTAATAGATTTCAATTTCGATTTGACACTAAAACTCTTTTCGGTGTTTTAAATAGATATAATGGTTTTTTTTTTTAAATCTGGATTTTAAAAACCAATGTTAGGTTACCAACCACTACCCCACAAGTCCACAATGAAACATAAACAACACCAGTTTTTTTTTTTTAAATAACGTGATTATTATGACATAGATATTTTCATAGCAGGTTCTTGAAGTGTGCAAATGATAAGAATGAATTGTAGTGCCAAATCTAAATGATTACCGGAATAAAAAAGGCCATTCAAAGGTACAAAAATAAATAAACAATTACCTACATGATGATAATTATAAGATAGTGTTATACCCGGTAATGGAACAAGAATGAAAAAAAAAATAAAAAGTAGTCCAATACCTATGTTTAACATTGCGACAATTTTTTATATGCCAATATGTGCCAAAGTATGGACTTAGTAATGTAATCTGTGTGATTACAAATTATCTTGTCTGATACTAATTTATCAACACAAATCAAAGAAATCACTACACACTTGTTTATCAATGAATTTGGTGACAAATAAAAGTTACCTTTGCACCTAATTTTTATGTTTTTTATATTGTGTTATGTTCCTATCAAACAAAGTATCTGCCTTTTTAACCTTGGCTGACTAGTAGGCAATGGCCACGTATCCCTTGTTCGCAAACTAAAGTATCTTTAAGTACAGTGCATTTTTCCTTCTATTTTAATAAGAAAGGGACAGAAGATAAAATGTCAGTTTAGACCTGTCAAATTAGTGTGCTCCTGACGCAAACTGACGTATTTTTGGTCGCCATGTTTATAATCGCGTCTAAACTGTCTATGGAGTATCTTAATTTGACAGGATTAAACTTGAATGTTATCTTTTATCCTTTTCTTGAAGAAATGGAAAAAGGAAATGCACATAACTTAAAATTAGTTTAATATGTGAACAACATAATCGGCGCCAATGACGAAGACATTAATTACGCCTTTGTAAAAAAAAAAGTTGAGTGTGAGACTTTAAAATAACTTCATTTTGCACCATCAAAAAACCTTTTTTACACCATTCCCGTTTATTTATGTACATATACATATTTATAATCAGTTTAAGGTACCTGCTGCTGTTGGAGAGTTTTGTCGAGGCTCTCGATCTTGTCTGTCGGTACCTCGCTCAACTCGCTCAGCTTAGTGGTGAGGTTCGTGGAGAAGGTCTCTTGTTGCTTCTTCGCCGATTCTTCCTCGTCGGATGTTACTGTTACGTGTGTGTAGGGCTGGAATTGAGATGTTAGGATGGTGAGAACAGACTTTAAAACTGTTATACAAAGTAATAAATGTTCCTAATGATATTTAGTTTTGAGCTATAGTTATAATAATTATTCTCCCTTTTCTAATGTACAGCAGGGTAATTGCGTAACACAGTATCAGTAACAATGGGTTTCATTTTGACAATTCAACAATATTCATTGCGTTATTTACGTTGTTGAGCAGACACGGTTTTCCAACAATCGGAGCAATGGATTTAGCAATATACTTGGAAATGATTGCAACTGTTTAGTAATATTGTGTTACGTAATTAAGGTGCTGGTCAAGCTACCAGAAACTGGTATTTTCTTCCAAACAACTTTGAACCTTAATGCTATCGTGATAAAGCTGTAAATCGAATACAGAAAGTCAGCTTGTAGTTGCTTGATGTGCTGTCATCTATACACTTTATAAGGGAAAATAAGTTCGTTAACGTTAAATGGCAGTATATCTGTCGCTTTAAAGTGAAGGCGATAAAACTAATCACTTTTCATGACGCATTATAGCGGTCTATTAAATGATTCAATCATAGACTAATAGCAAAACTGATTTACAGCGCTTCTTACAGTTTTATGGTCATAGATAAATGATTTTATCAATATACATATCAGGCTTTATCTTTCAGTGGAAGTTTTATATCAGTACGCGTAAGTAAGGTTTAGGGCAAACTTCCATACATTTTTGGCAGACGTTATCTGACCGCGTGTAAATTATAAGTAGTAGAAGATTATGTTATGACTCATTGTGTGATCTACTTTATTGTATTACGTCGTTATGTAATTAATGATAAGGAATTGGGATTAACATTTTTCCAGTTAAGTGGAAGAACTATGTACAGTCAAGACCAAAAGTCGAGTTGCAATCTCACAAAACTATGGCCAAGCAATACTAGTTGTAGTTACGACCTTCTTCTATACTAAAGTTTGATACACGCTCATACACTTGCTGCCCGCTTATAATTGTTAGGTACTACTTATTAATTTCAACGTCTACAGTAAGTGTTTCAATGGCGTAACGGTTTTCGCCTTGATAGGCGTTCAAGGTGGTTCGAGTTCGAATCTAATAACTTACAAAAATATTTTTTAAATGTTTATTGGTGAGTTATGAATGCTTACAACAAAAATATCTAAAAATATCGATCTGCAACTTAAAGATGATACTTTCTTTTAAGATTTTTTCTATATTAGAGTCATTATAAAAAGATGACGGTAGACTTAAAAGAATCTGAATCACTACTTCACAAAAAATATTCCGCTACCTACAATAACTATTATTAGCTACAATAACTCAAATAATATTACTTAGCTGTTGTTGGTTGGTGAACATATAGTTACCAGTTTGTGTTATTAGTTTTACTTTTTAATCAATATGCAGGCATATGCAGCAATATATCTCAAATATCATATGAAACCGGCTTTTGTGTAAGTTGTTTTTATTATTATTTATGTAAGGTGCAAACCAATCGCTTGTAGCAAGTGCGTAATAAAATTGTTATTGTTTTAGATAAATACTGTAAGCCGTTGGAGGTCAAGGTCAAGAGGTTGGAGGACGAAGGTAGCTGTCGAGACAAGTGAAACGAAACGACAATATTTACCGTTGAATAAACTTTTAAATCGTGCGAAGAAGATAGGTTGCATTTGTGGTTTAAAAATAAATTGGCGAGGCTGGTGGAGTGTTATCGAGCTAAACAAAAAAAAAACTATTTATAACAAAAACAGTGCAGAAGTGTCCTACAGAGTGTTTTAAATATATACCAATAAATATCTTAATAACGGACTCTAAACCATCTCTAAAGTAATTTAGCTAAGTGACAGTAATATGTTCGGTTGGCTTAATGGCTAACAGATGTCGCCTTTTGCAATTTCAATACAAATTACTTTTGGTAAATTATAAAAACAATAATTTCGGAATTCGATAAGAAATAAGTTCGTTTACTTTTGAACTAAGAAAGCGCTTGAAGATTATAATCTCATGCCTTCAAACTCCGAAAAAAGGCATTGCAGGATGGCAGCACTAGTACTATGCTATACACGCAAAAAAAATATAAATGTAATAAGCACTATTATGTGTTCTAAGTATAGATTATTTTATGATTGCAATAATATTCAGGTTAAGCTTCAATCCTCTTTTCTTTAAGAAAATGAATAATTAAGCTATAACCTCTTTAATCATAATATACGTATAATATTATAATTTTCATATCTAACAACCAAAAATGTTTTTTGTATTTTTTACCATAACAATATCATAAGTTTGTCAAGGATTACTTTTATATAAAATATTACACTGCTGCCGTTTCAACGTTTGTTTCATTTGTTAGTATAAGTATATCTATACCGAATAATATATAACTTTATAATATATTGCATTATAATATGCTTATTGTTTTATTTTTATATATTTTTTATTATATTACCCCTATAGTAAACTAAAACATATAATAAAACCCTTTTTTGGGATAAATATTCAATAAATTTTCCTATTTGTTTAAATATTATTTGCAAACATTTTTACTTTAAAATACAAATCAATTATCATAATTTTAAATTATATGAAACAACAAAAAGAGTTGCCTATAATAAGGATCGAACCCACAATCGCTCGCTTTTGATAGCACCATTGTTAAGTGCGGCCGCTAACTCAACTTCAAATGAAGTAACGAAATTTTGCATTACTTTAAAGAAAGACGAAGACTGCGTTAAAAAAATAATGCGGTAGTGTGCGTGGCCGGTTTAGCGCAGGCGACAGTAGTCTTTAAGGTGGAAATGGACTTCTACAGCTGATAGTACATACGAAGTAGTTTATAAGTAAAACTTTGAGAAACTAACGGGAATTTCGGACGGAAACTGACGACGATGTCGATTTCTCTGCACAAACTAAACTAAATTTAAGTTCATTGCATCTCATTCTTTTTGTTTCGTTAAGAAAAGGATAGAAGACAAATATTAGTTTAGTCCTGTCAAATTAGTCAATGCCTGACGTAAATAAAAGTATATTTAGACGCCATGTTTTTAATCGCGTCTAAACTGTCTATGGTGTGGGTTTGGCGGGAATGTCAAGATGAGTGTCACGCTCATTTTTCATTGGACTTTTAAAATTGTTTATAGTGTTGTTTACTAAATAAAAGCGCGTGATTTATGTAGTATGCATTCAGTGAATAATTTATAAAGAACAGTGAAATTTTGTAACATAATGGCCACATCATGACCTCACCCAAACTTCCTCCTTCTCGGCCTCACGCGGGAAACGAAAGGAGATAGTTTAGTTTAAGTTAAGCTAGTATATACGTTAGGATAAATTAGTATAAGTTAGGATATAAAACTCAAGAAAAAACATACTAAAGACTAGGCTGTATGGCGTACTATGCCTTTGCCTTTTCCGTTCAAATGAACGGAAAGAATGAAACAAAAAAAAATGTCTATGGTGTATACTAATTTGACAGATAGCCCTGTCAAATTAATATACTCCATAGACAGTTAGCTAATATTTTATTATCTGTCCTTTTCTTATTGAAATAGAAACAAATAGATGCATCGAACTTAAATTTAATTTAGTTTGCGAATAAGGGAATGGGGTTATTGTTTTGTTATAAGTGTATATACAATATGTAAAGAATACCCTGTCCGATCCATGAAGGTATTGTTAGATATCGATAAAAAACACTACTACTAAAAACAATCCTTCTAAAAAAAAAATATTATTTCGCAAAAGGTGATGATGATGAGGTAAATTAATACATGTGCGGGCCTAAGGGGGCAGGGCACGCGGCACGCGGTCGCATCGCTTTTCGCTCAAAATAATACCGTCAAAAATGGTGTTGTCAGTTATTAAAAAATTACCAAATTTTGCGGAAGTTGGAATTAATTCGCGGAAAAGATTATTTCAAATTTCATTAGTGTTATTACAGGGATGATTATGTAAAATTTCATATTTTAGTTGGTCATGTGTTTACCTAACCTTTATTATCCTTATGGGTCGTACGAGGTTTTCTTTACATATTGTATGTAAGTTTTTTTTTTTTTTTTTTATTAGTTATAAACTAGTGCTTGACTGCAATCCCGCCTGATGGTAAGCAGTGATGCAATCGTTGATGGTAAAGCGCACTAGCTTATTAAGCCTATTCACTCAAAAAAACTGAGTGAATAGGAAGGAAGACGGCAGTTGAGCGAGGTGATGCAATGTTTAACCCAACAACACGACCAACGATGCTGCGCCAGAGGATGATCTGGAGACCCTCCACGACCAAACTCCCGACACAACAACATTAGGCACATCGTACCCGGCACACATCGCAACACAACTGCTCAGACCCGTCCTCCGTACGGCTTCACCAGACATCATGCCGGAACACGACGGATCGCTTGGCGGTAAGACTTTGTCTGGTGGGTGGTAACTTATGCCGGCGGCTGATGTTGTTGCCTACCACCGAGTGTTATCAACTCATGAAATCATCTCAGTGTAATGCCTTGACCAGCTTTCTAAAATATCGTTCAAGGCTATGAGGCGCGATTGGGGTATCCATTATTGTTTTGTGTACACAATCTGATAACGGATACGGAACAGACAATTTATCTCACTGTATTTCTACAATACTAATTGCATGAACGCAAAATCATATGCAAATTTGTAATTCAACTTTTTCATAGTGATAAGGAACGACATTCGCTTCATGTTCATTGCATTCGAGGCATTGCGCTTGTCCTGTGCAATATCAAACTACTGCGATGCCCAACCCGCATGCCAAGCGTGGGGATTATGGCAAGCCCAATGTCATGTAATGAAAGCCTTGGGGGAGGCCTTTGTCCAGCAGTGGACCGCTATAGGCTGAAGAAGCAGAAGGAACGACATGCTGCGTGTAGCATGCGTGAAGCTACAAGTAGTTGTCCCGGGTCTTGTTGATTGTGTATGTCAGTTTTTGTATCAATAGCTTGATAATTTAAAAGAGTGTCCATGGAATTTCTTGCCCGTTCTTCTCCATAGGTACCGACTCTTTGGAATGGGCGACTAGCTTCACCTTACTGACTGGCCGACCTTCTGACAATTCAAAAGTGCCTGTAACTGGTTTATTTGAAATAAATCCTTTGATTTGTTCAAATATTTATAACCGCACCCTCAATACAGAAAAAAATTAAAGATAAGAAACTGTCATTTAGGATTACGAAGATAGATTACAATGGTTTGTTTTATTATTTTAGGTCTTCATAGTGCTGGCACCACAGTAACTAAAATTTATTTGGCCCGATACTTTGCCAATTCCACCGCGTATTTACTTCTGATAAATCCAGTATACCATAATTCATCTGTATATTTTTTCACAGGGAATATGCCAATATAGCAATATTGCAGTCTCATATTGACAGGACTGCAATATTGCCAGTCATTTTGGGGATATTGACATTTTATGGGATGTGGACTCGGCACTCATTAAACCGATAGTCGTGACAGTAACTGGCTCAATAGCCAAGAGCCTCAGCGAACACTTCAGGAGGCTCTCGTTAGGCAGCTGGATCAAGGGCTTGATTCAGAAAGCCGTACTTCTAGGCACGGCTCCCATTGTCAGGAGGTTCCTCTCTCTGGAGCCCTGACCGCGTTAGCTTGGGCCATGTTCTCGATACCGGTGGGCTACTTACTATTTTTTATTAATAGTAACCCACTATCAACAAAAAATATTTTATTAATAGTGGGTTAATAAAATATGTCGTTTTGGGAACTACTTTATAGCTTAACCGTGGCTTTTACAATCAAATACTACCCTCCAAATGTTCAGAATGCTAAACATCTAATTCATTAGCTAACCAATGCAGTGTCCTAAGAGGTTACAGTCACCAACATAGGTAACTAACCAGGGTCATCGATATCATTGAAGTTTAGTAACGAACCGATGGAAGTTATTCAAAGAAATTCAATTTGATAAATCAACTGTGTCTTTTCTATTAAGTTAATTTTCATTGGGCAATATCTTTCGGTTTAACTATGTCCGAAGCCCCCGGTTTGTTATCTCTTTTAATGACCATACTAATACCAACAATTATCATCTATAGTAAAATATGGGATGTGCTAAAAGACACGAAATTTCAAACTTCAACGCCTGTAAAGCAAAAAAAAGACACATACCTCACTATTCTGTCTGCTATGAGGATTAGAAGTCTCCGGGGACGAGTGCCCCTTATACCAAGCTTCAGCCGAAGGTCCCCTGTCGACATCCACACCAGAATCTCGACTATCTCTCAGCTTGGCATCCATATCATGAGACAACGTCTTCTTGTACAGAAGCTTCTCAATCTTCGTCTCTTCTTGAAGGAAGGAGGTGATGTCAGGTCTCGGAGTCAGGGTCATTTCCACGTCCAGGTAGCTGTCGTCTTGTCCCTCGATTCCTAGGAAACTGGAGCGCTTGTTCCGGATTTCCTTTTTGATGCGACGGGCTGAGCTTGTGTGTTTGAAGTTGCCCTGGAAATATAATTTACATTTGTATTTAATGTTTTATTTTACTGTACTGGTAAATATCTATTTAATTAGTCTTAGTAGAAGCAGTACTTATTAATGGCATCCTTTGATAACATGTAGTGCCATTTTGTATCAAACGTCCGGAGACAAAGTGCAATCCGGCTTTATTTTAAAATCTAGAAATAATTTAGTTTTAACATCTTTCAAATGCCAACAATATATTGTAGCAAAACAAAAAATAAGATAAGTACAACAACTTAAAGGTCGTGAATTTTTTGTGTCCCAGTCGGACAGAAAGTTAATAATAAATTAATCCTACTAATAAAATATGCGAAAATTTTTAAGTATAAACAAATATTTGTTACTTTTTCACGCAAAAACTACTGAACGGAATTGAATGAAATTAGACACACAGTTTATAACCAGGAAAAATATATAGGATACTTTTTATAACGATATTCCCCAGGTAACGAAACTTAGGCGGGTGAAACCGCGGGACGCCAGCTAGTTTCTTATAAAACCCAGTTGAATATTCTGCAGCATTCATTTCAAGTTTTATTTATGAGTATCTAAACTAAACACTCACATTTACATAAAAAAGTTTATCTACTCACATTGCCGAGCAGTTCATCATCAGCTGTATCATCAGTAGGGGGTGGCGGAGGCTTCTCTTTCGGCGGTTCCAACACATTGGTAGGCAGATCCAGAGGAAACGCACTCTCTGGGGCAAACGGCGACGAGTTCTGATAGAAGATATCCATGTTTTCATACAGAGGAGTGACAGCAATCTTCTTGTCCATAAAGTCTACTTCTTCTTTCTTCTGTACTACTTTCTCTTCTGCCTCATCCATTACAGCGCTGTCTTCTGAGTCCAGTTCCTTGAATGCCAGTTCTAAGGCATCCAGGACCTATGGAGATAATTTAAAAGTTGATCATTTTGTCACTGGTCTAGATCTATAAACGTTACTTAGTTCGCACTTGGATTTGGACGTGGACTCGGCTCTATGTTGCACTAGTTGCACTTGCAATTTGAACGTTGGGAACAGGAATAACGCTTAGTAAATAACGTTTATAGATTTCGGTCTAAGGTAACACTAAGATTATTTAAAAATTTGCATTGTAGAAGCATTGCTTGTTTTATTTTTTTGTAAGCAGAAATGTAATAAAAAAAATTATAATAAATAAAAACTAATTCATAGTTTCCGCCGCTATAAGTCTATGCCAATGCTGAAAATTGACAGCGGATTTTGCTATTTAAGCAAAAGTGCTTCTACAGTGCGTTTAAAAGAAAATTAACACATAATAAAAGGCTCGATTTTAGAGGAAGCTAATTCCAATAAAAACAAACGACAACACATTAAGAAAGATCTCAATTCTGAATTAGGAAAACAAAATTTTCAAATACCTATTTAAAAAAATTAATTGAAAAAAAAAAGCTATAAACTTGTATAAATTACAAATTTACTTTCATATTATATTACAGTTGAAGTTAAAAAAAAAAAAACAAAATGTAATAAAGAACTACATTTAGGTACACAAAGTATTTTAACACACTAAAGTGCAAAAGTTCCATGCATAAGCGTATTGGTTAGATGCAAAATGAGAATGAAGCGGTACCCACTACTTTAAACTTTTTCTTACCTTCTTAGCCCATCACCACTTGTTTAAGATATTTAAATATTAGATTGACTACACTCCGAGAGGAGTTTTATCATACTGTGTCACGAACACAGATAAAACTGTGTGTCTACGATAAAAAGTACAAAGATAACATTCTATGGATAGTTATAAAACTATTATAAAACCATTTTGCTTAATTACTGCTTGATAATTATGATAATGATTATATATACTTGATATTGGAACAGATACAATATGAGAATAAACATATAATAATTATATAACATTGTATGGATATATTTGTAATAGAATTTGGACCTTCTGTTTGTCTGTTTTAATACAAGAATAAACAGACAAATAAAGGAGTGAAAAAAATTAAACTCAGACATAAGGCAGAAAACTGATCGTCTTCTTTACTAAGACAATCTGTTTAGACTTTAAAACTTGTCAATAATATATATTTTTTTATAATTATAAACTGGCGCTTGACTGCAATCCCGCCTGATGGTAAGCAGTGATGCAATCGTTGCAAGCGCGCTAGTTTATTAATATTAAGCCCATTCACTTAAAAAATCTTAGTGAATAGGAAGGAAGACGGCAGTTGAGCGAGGTGGTGCAATGTTAGACCCAATAACACGACCAACGATGCTGCGCCAGAGGGAGATTGATGTGGAGACCCTCCACGACCAAACTGCCGACACAACAACATTTGATGCATCGTACTCGGCACAAATCGCAACACAGCTGCTCAGACCCGTCCTCCGTACGGCTTCACCAGACATCATGCCGGAGCACGACGAATCGCTTGGCGGCAAGACTGTCTGGTGGGTGGTAACTTCTGCCGGCAGCCGATGTTATGGCCTACCACGAAAAATAAAAACCTGAGGTCAAATTTTAATATGCTTTTAGAGGACAAGTAATAAATGATTACTAATAGCTATGTACATAAATAAAACTCATACAAATAACTATTTAACATGTATTTTGATATAATGACATTTACACATAATGTTTATGTTATAAAATGAATAAATACCGGGGTTCTACGCTATAATGTATATGAATAAAGTTTCTATACAAAACTGTGACACTACGTAACCCTGTATAATTAAGGGCTCTACACGAGCTACTTTGTCTTGCGACTATTTTGTCTGACGACTATTTTGCCGGCGAGTTTAGTACCGTTAAATAACTGTCGTACATTGAAGACATTTTGTAACATGCACTTTAATGATTGCTAAAAATATATTCAACTATAGAGTATTATTAATAATAAATATAAGACATTAATTTGTCTGATTTGGTCTGCAATGTGCGATTAGAGGTATATGATGAACAATGACATGTATGCTTGTCTTACGTGTGCAGGAGTCCTAAATATGGCGGAATTCTTTGGTTTTAGCACAGTGGATATATTTTAAGGTATTAATAAGTGGGTCTATATAACACAGGTGATATTAGTGATGACTGGTGAGATCAATAGATCGTAAATATACAAGAATTAATATCCATTGAGACTCTCATCTAGGCTTGCAATGCAATGTATGAGAATGATATGGACATGACTTTAAGTTTCTACATTAAAATGGTTTGATAGGCCATTATTTTCACATTCATAAGTAACATCAAAGATGAAGTCTTGCGACAAGTCGCAATAAACCAAAGTGTGAACGCAGCTTTACTTGAATTAAAGATCGGTCACTTGTGTCATTACCAATAAATAACTGAGTACCCAAAAAGGCTCGAGTGATGTTTAAAAAAGAAGTTGGGGTCATAAAATATTATTTTCATTTGTCTATTACTTACATAATCTATACGCAATATGCAATTGACGTAAGATTTAGTACTCCACTGACTAAAAGTCCAGTGAGTCTTCTAGAAATCTTCCTATTTGTGGCAATACTTATCTACTCATGCGAGTACCTACTAAGAAATGAAATGATGATGATGCAGTATGGATCTAACCCTGATCGGTGATTACAGAATTAGTCAAAGTTTTCGTGGTAATCTTATTGTTAATAAAGAGTATAGTTTTCCGTCTGTTCGGCTCTATACAACGCTTAGTTCGCTTCTCCCAAAAGGGGTTTTCGTCCTGTGAGCTACTTACCGCTACTTCGCCTTTGTTAGCTGTAATATCACGAGGTTGGAGTAAATCTTTCATACATGAATTATTATGATTAGATGAATTATCTAGTTTAACTAGTGAACACTCAGATTTACAAGTTAAGTTGGGTATATCATTACTTTTTAGCGTTTTAATTGAATTTTTTGGTGATATGTTAGTAATAGTTGTGATGTTAGAGACAGTTACCATTGGCATGCTGTTAGTAGAGTTATCTTTGTTAGTAGTCCCGACACCGGCGTTCATATTGTTGCGTATTTCATTCAGATTAAGATGTATGGTCATTTTGCCCTCAAACACCACTGTGTCGCTCTCCGACGCGGTGGAGACAGGTTCATTCAAACTTACACTGGTGTCCTGGTTTTCCAAACTTTTAAGAGTGTCTTCATCATCCTTGTCTAGTTGTATCTCAGTAACATCTGTCACACTTAGGTCTTCCTGCTGAGACATGGCTTGAAGGTAGTTGCTTGCACTGTCATCATCGGTTTTGATGTCCTGTTCTTCGGTTTCTTCAACAATTATGTCCTGGATTAGCTGAATGGGTTCTGGCAACTTGTCCATCTCTTCCATCTTGGCGTCCATAGCTGTTCCATCTTCGTTTGAAGACTCGTACTCAGAGACTTCCGCCATTGGTTCTCCGATAGGAGACGCCACTTGGGTCAAGTCAGCGATGTCATCAGCAGGCACACACGAATCTCTAGCGGTGTGGATCCCACTGTCTTCTGTCTCGATATCACTCGGAACGGTATTATTCTGCATTTCAGCGCAATCGAAATCTTCTAAGCTTTGAACTCTGTCAAATGAATTGGGAGACGATTGTCCGTTTATGTCTAAACTGTCTAAAGAACGGCAGAAGCTTTGCATTTGACTTTCAATTCCGGACAGACTCGATTTTAGAGAGTTGTCCATCACTGTTTCTTTAGTGTCCTGTATCTTGATTTCAATGTCTTTGTTGTGTGCCAGCTGTTCTTCAACTGAAATTTTTGGTATTTCCTTATTTTTGGCCGCATCAAGACAAGACAAACGTTCTTTCAGGCTCATGGACACTTCTTTGACTTCGGTTTTGGTTAACTTTTCTTCTTCTGAATTTTGAGATTTTAAGCTGGAGAGGCGTTCTTTCAGAGATCGTGTATTGCTCAGGTCCCCGTTCGACAACCTCTTAATTTTCTCAGGTTCAGAAGACTTCACTTTTTCGAGTGAAGACAAACGTTCCTTCAATGGCTTCACTTCTGTGGGTATCTTGGTCAGGTCGCTCGTAGACTTTTGAACGTGCATCTCTTCTGTGAACTTTTCTAAACTAGACAGTCTTTCCTTGATGGATTTTTTGTTCGCAATTTCGGGCAGTTTCGGTTTTACCTGCGCCTCTTGTGAATTTTCTCTTTCAAACTGTTCCCTCCTCTTGTGTATGTCGACTTTCGGTAAGTCTTTCTTCTGGTTGTTGTTCTTAGTGTCATTGGCTCTCTCTTGTTGGAAAGAAGAGAGTTTTTCTTCAATTTTGTTGCTGACGTTCGTCCTGATTCTGTTGAGGTCGCCATTTTTCTCTAAGGACTTTTCTTTGAAGTTGTTATTAACGGCTGTTTTGACAATGTTGCTGTTAGTTTGCGAGATAATCCTAGACTTATAGCCTTCAATGGCTCCCTCGTATGTGTACTCCTCAGGCTCGGGAGAGCTGATGGTGGTAGTCGTGCACGTGTCGTATTCGTTGGCGCTGGAGCCAAGCTTGCGGTTTGTGTCGCAGTTCGACAGGTTGTCGACATCTGAATGATTCTTATCCAGATCGATACCGTCGCTCTGAAAATTGAGAATTTATCGAATAATTTATACTGACAACGTATCGAAAAGAATAGATAACAATTCATTTCAAATATCCAGCAAGGCTGAGATGTCAATAAATATCTTTGATAGAGTTGCGTGATTATTATTTAACTTCCAATTATTATTATTTTTCATTGTCCTACAACAGTATAATTATTCATAATATATACTTACAGCGAGGCTGTGTGTATCGCAGTCTTCACTAAGGCTGCTCTTGGTGCTGGAGGTGCCGATACCAAGGTCGCTCAGGTCATGACTGTCGTCTTCTGTGTATAGTGCGAGAGGGTTCCGCCTTCTGCGGCCGGCGCTGTAACAGAAGATAGAGGAGAGGTTAGTTATGATGTCTAGTATATTAAGGAACTAATTACTAAGGTGGTTGTGCGGAATATGCAGTGTGAGTTGTGAGTAATGGACGGTGTCTGATAAAAGTAGTATTGGTAAAAAAAATCTTTACAATTCAGACAAACATTCATATAAATAAATAATAGATAAGAGTTATAATAATTTAATGTCTGGGTACATAATTTACAAAAAGGTCTGGAATAATGAACAGAGATCTGATTCATGGCTCTTTGTAGGTGATTACGACAACCTTCTCTGTGTTACATGAAACCGTTTTTATTTACAGTCATTTTTTAAGAATGATAAGTTGTACGATACCGGTCACAAGTAAAGTATACAGTTTACTTTACTAGTCATCACCACCACATGTACACTCCAAACAATACCCAGGCCAGGCAGATATATTCCCAGAAACACGTATACCTATAATTAGGGACCACTCACACCGGCTGTCGGCCTCCTCCACTATATGCGTGTATTAGTCAGTTCTCTTAGTCACTGGAACTACATCCTAGATAGTGTTGTGACCACTACGTACGAGAATAGAGGTGGGGTATCTTTGTGTTATGACGTTACTGTTGCCGATATTTTTAGAGTACTCTGTTTGTTTTTGGATAGCCTAATTTTTGATATGTGGTAATCTGTGTTATTATAATGAGTCTAGTGTTTGAAACGTGATTCTTAGATGATAAAATCCAACTGAAGAACATAACCGGTTGAAAAGCGTTGCCTACGAGAGTCCTATTTCCAGCAGTGGGTGTCTTACAGCTTAAATGATGATGATCAGAATGTAGCGATCCCAGCGTGGTTTGACCAGACTTGATTAATTAAAAGAGTGAACCCTAAGATTCATAATGGCTGCAGGGGCTAGCCTAACGTTTATGCAAAGTAACGGTGACTACTGCATATTACGAACTGCGGCTTTTGTAGGGAAGACGTGCCCTTGGAATAGGAAAGGATTTTAGAGCCATACCGGATAAGCACCCTAGGATAAGCATTGTACTATAGATATGGGTAAATATTATCAATGGATGGACTTGTTTTAAATGGGGTATTTCGTGAAAGTTTCAATTTGTGAGGAAGTATCACCTAAGTCAGTGTTTTTAAATCTTTTCAGCGTAACGAAAAATAATTCGCCACCTCTTTTCCTACGCTGCTTCTAACTAGGAATTTCAGTGTGACACTTTAGGTACCTTTTGGTTAAAATGGAATTTCCTCAATCAAGTACTGGAACCTTAAATTGTTTGATTTCATTTCGACTCCTCATTGAGGCTTTGCGACCCCTTCAAATCAAAATCAAATCAAAATTGTTTATTTCAAATTAACCAACACTTGGTACTTTTGAATAGTCAATGTCGTCAGTCCAAGAAAAGTGAAGCTAAATTGCACGTTCCAAAGCGTAGATCTCTATGGAGAAGAACGTGCAACAAACTCCATGGACACTCTTTTAAAATCATAATCTGGATCCTTACCCTTCGTAGCAAAAACACAGACCTAAGTGGACTGATACTAGGTATAACAGATGAAAAAATAATTAAGCCACCAAAAATAAAAAAGAAAATTACCAAAAACAATATCAGTCATCACACCACGAAACACAACACCTTGGTACGAGTACTTGCAATAAAAAAAAAAAAAACTCACAAAAATAACGACAAACATTTCCAAAAACCAGTTTATTATTCAAGGTTCCATGACGCAACATAACAAATCACATCATTACGAATCATGATATAACGTATGAAAAGTGAAAATATGTAAGTCCGAACGAACTTTCTTCGTAACACATATATTTGAATAGAAAGCAGTTAAAATGGCGGCGCTGATAATGTTATGATTTACGACAGATTTGCGTGAGATAGAGTTTGTTTTCTGGATTGAATGTTATTCGGTTTGTCACGGGGACACTGACCTTAACAAGTCATGGGAAAAGATGGAATAATTATCACGGTGTGCGAGAAAGATCTGCGTACCCGCATGGATAGTATTTTCACCGTATTTTATGGGTTTCTTGTGTGGGAAGTGATAATATGACGGCTTTATGAACAAGCGATTCGTCGTGTTCATAAAGCATGTTGTTCGTCGGCATGATGTCTGGTGAAGCCGTACGGAGGACGGGTCTGAGCAGTTGTGTTGCGATGTGTGGCGGGTACGATGCGCCAAATGTTGTTGTGTCAGGAGTTTGGTCGTGGAGAGTCTCCAGATCAATCTCCCTCTAGCGCAGCTTCGTTTGGTCGTGTTGGTCTTGGGTTTAACATTGCATCACCTCGCTCAACTGCCGTCATCCTTAATATTCCTTAGTTTTTTAATTGAATAGGCTTAATAAACTAGTGCGCTTTACCATCAACGATTGCATCACTGCTTACCATCAGGTGGGATTGCAGTCAAGCACTAGTTTACAACTATTAAAAAAAAAGTAGTATTGAGAAGTCTTCTTATAAATGAAACTCGAATAATTTAAGTATTATTGATCTCCATTCCATTTTTTATTATGCAGTAACTTGGCAAAGTGAGAGCTACCATAATTGCGTAACACACCATCAACGACAATTTCAATGATACTGAAGGACATATGCTAAACTGTTACTTCATAATTTTGGAAAGACGTGTTTGCTCAAAACGTAAGTTCGCAATTAATGATGTTGAACTGTCAAACTGAAACTACGCTTAGCATGTTACATATTTATACCTACTTCCTTCGCGTTAGCATTAAACAAGAAGATTCATAGAAGCAGGGATGTAAAACATAATTTTTGGAAACTGTATTAATTAAAACAGAAATGTTAAATGTTGTGATCTCTGATTCAATGAACTTCTAATGTCCAAACCTAATGCGAACGGTGTACACCTCTTAACTCTGCGGGGACTACAGCTTTAGGTCACCATACGAACACAAACCATAAATCAACGCGAAAGTTTATTCGACAGTCAAAATTCTTGAAGAAAGAAATAATCACGAAACTAGCACTCTCTCATAAATCAAATGACACATTTCTTTTGGTCATAAATCACATTTTAACTGACTAGTTTAAATGAGATTTGGAATCAACTCGTCAAGCCCATCCCAACTGTTAAGGTCCGGCTTTCACGTCCAAAAGTCATTCTCAACTAAATACAGAAATCCAACATAATATAACGCCTGTATTCTTCGTAGGGTTAGACAGAAAGTGTAGTATAGATGTAATGCACAATTAAATGTAGTACACGAAACGATACGAAACAATTAATGGTAGCAACTCGAGAGAGTCCCGCTCAATAACCTGTGGCGTTCAGACATACCCTTTGAGTTGTGCGTACTTACTGATAATTTGGTGATTTTACTCTAAGCCCCAAAGCCCCTATAAGTGATTATAGTGAACACTATAGGTATACTACATTGCATCCACAGCTCACTGTTGTAAGTACTACATATGTAGCAGCGGGCGAACCAATTGTCATCATCATCATTATCATTATTTCAGCCCAGGATTACCCACCGCTGAGTAACACGGCCTCTCTTTTCGTCTCCCAGTTCTATGTGCATCTCAACAATTTCATATCTATGCTCAAGACTAAGATGTTTCTAAAGGAATAAAGGAGAAGGAAATCACTTTCATATTAAAAAGACGAAAGTTTGTGTGTGCAGACGCAGAGACACATCTGTGTGTGTTTTTAAATTCTCAAACGACTGGAGCAATTTTGATGAAATTTGACATACAGATGGTTTATGATCAGGATTTATATATGAAATAGAATTATATTCTAATATTCCTACGGGATCTAAACTGATACGGGTAAAAGCACAGAGCGCAGCTAGTACGGATGACAGCAGTTCAAGCTACCCTAAATTTGTCAAATATTTCCAATCAAAGAAATCTGACAGATTGTAGTAGCTTGTTGTGTGATGTGTCTTTTGTTCATAAAGAACATTGGCCGCCTAACAGAACTGCCGAACTCTAAGCAAAATCGCGCTTAGAAGCCCAACTAAGCTATTTATATTTCCAACACATTTACAAAATTCTAACTAATAATAAAGCATCAGGTCCTAAAAATAAGCGCGTGTCTTATAACAACGGTCCGCCATTTTGTGACACGACTGACCTCTTGGGGTGAAGAGTGTGAACTAACATACACAGTAATTTAGGCATTACATCATAATATTAAATTACTTTATAAAAATATAATGGTTTCATTTATTGACTATTTGCATAGCGTTCGTTTCTGTGTGTATTTTATTATTTCTTGTATATTGTAGGTAGTTATAAACACCTCTATTGTTTGTAGGTTTTTTTGTACGTTTCATCTTACCAAACATGGGCAACCCATGAGGCCATGACTGTTTCAAAATATGAAAAAGTATTACAGTAGCTACGTATGACGTATTATTATAGTAAGGATAATGTATTTAATGAGTTGTGTTTTAGGTTCGATATCGGGTGGCGATATCAATGATCGAGTCTCAGTAATGAAAACTCATGGTAGCCCCACTGTATCCGAAAGATAGAAAAGGATACCCTTTTACTAAGATTTCACTGTCTGTTTCTCATCAGACTGTGTATCTCACGAACCTTACACCCACCAGACAAACTATTGCCGTCAAGCGATTCGTCGTGTTCCGGCTTGATGTCTGGAGAAGCCGTACGGAGGACGGGTCTAAGCAGTTGTGTTGCGATGTGTGCCGGATATGATGCGCCAAATATTGTTGTGTCGGGAGATTGGTCGTGGAGGATCTTCAGATCCATCTCCCTGTGGCGCAGCATCGTTGGTCGTGTTGTTGAGTTTAACATTGCATCATTTCGCTCAACTGCCGTCTTCCTTCCTATTCACTAAGTTTTTTTTTGTGAATAGGCTATATAAACTAGCGCGCTTTACCATCAACGATTGCACCACTGCTTACCATCAGGCGGGATTGCGGTCAAGCACGCAACAAGCACTAGTTTATAATTAATAAAAAACACCTTAATAGCAAGACAGTAGTTTTCACAGAAAATGTAGGTACAACAAATATTAACATATAATTTTTTTTTCAATTTTTTCTCTCGATATTAATAACAGCAACAGGTAGAATCAAATATTTGATTAATATTTTAATTGCCGGTTTTTTGATGAGATCCAATATGATCCTAATAAATTGTTTTGTATAATACAAAAGACGAACATCCATTAAAACACTAGAAACTTTTATAATGCCCACACACGTATCTATCTAGCTTTAGATTAATAAATTCGTGCTTCTTTTTGCGCCATATAAAGAGAAGATTATTACTTTGAAGTTGATTTCCTCTGACGCTTCGATTGCAATAAAACTTCAAACAAAAGTTGTACATATCCTACTAGCATTACACAAATTCTTTGAAAATATCCTGCGAAAACAAAAACAGCATTATCTTGTTAATGCCACATCAGTTATCTGATGCAGAGAACTTACTCATAACAAAGTGATCGACAAAAATAATTTAATCTTACCTTACTAATGTTATAAATGAGAAAGTTTGCAAAGATGGATGGAAGTTTGATACTCTTTTACGCAAAAACTACTGAAAGGATTTCGATGAAATTTGCCACAGAAATAGTTTATAACCAGCACCCTAACTACGTAACACTATTACTATCAATTGGAATCATTCTGAAGCCAATTGGTTAGATATGTGATTATTGTGAGCAAGGCATTGATAAAATATTAAACTAAGGTAGATATGTCACTAGCGCACTAAAAATGAAGCGTACAAAAGGAGGTAAGTCCTGTATCTCGCTTTAGTCACTCTCGATACACTCGTAAAAACAAACGACAAACACAAACAGCGCAAACGACAAACACTAACCATCTTTTTCTTCTCTATGCTTTAGATTGCGCCCCATCTCACTCACACTGTACCAATGTATGCCGAATAAAAATATGCACGTGTGCTGCTGCTGTGTTCGGCACATTTTTTTTTGGTCAGTTTGTTAGAATATATCGTGTCTGTTTAATATTTTATCAATGGGAGCAAGGGTTGTGGCAGACGACGATTGGACAAATACTCAGGAACGTTTCAGGTACTAAATCAAGTTTTTTTTTTTTTTTCATTCAGCACTTTGAAAATCTAACTGTTCACCTTCTGTAGGTAAGGTCTTCTTTGAGAACCACAGCTCATTTCCTTAACCATTCCCACGTGGAAGGGGGGATAATTTTCACAAGGATCGACTCCTGGCTCACGTTGCGCGTGCGTCGAATCACGAATCGATTTAGTTCAACTATTACGTATTGAAAAAATCGTGTTCTTCCTCACTTCTTACTTTAAGAATGTGTAATGAGAGTTGTTATGTTCTTAATAAAGTTTCTTGTTTGTGGTTTCCGTGTTATGTAACAATAGTGCATTACTGATGTTAATTTGATGTTGTGTGATTGAGGCTGAAGTATGTATGATTCAATAGACGTAATAATATCTGAAGAAATTTTATACACAATAAAACTCTATAAGATGTGAAGCCTTAAATCTGTTCCTAAGAGAGTAGCAAACAGGATAAAAATTCAAATGAGAGCCTTTTAAAATAGATATAATGAATGCTTAAATTAAAAATTATGTGAAAACCACTGGAATAAGTAAACAACAGTCAATTAGCCGCGGTCATACTGCCCATGTAGTCCATAAACGTAACGACGCATCGTACGACCACGTGACGCGTCGCACGAGCACGATCGTCACTTATTCGTGGATTTTTTGCACGATATGCCACTCGCGCGCGCATTCCAGAAGGTTTTGGGGCACGGAGTACATAACTAATGGAATGTTGTGACAGATACAATACTTACACAACAGCTACATGAGTACACGTTGTTGCCAATAAATCCAAGTTCAATCCCAGGTTTAAATTGGAATTGAGAGAGATGAGGGAATTCATGCTATATTAACAGAATATTGATGTAGTGGGTTTTGCTATGCCGGAAAGTTGCGCGAGTTTAAATCCAGACAAATCAACGACGTGTTAGTAGTTACTTCATTTTGTTAATTACTCTTTGGCATATGGCTGAAAAGGAGTGGCGCTAGAGTGGGCACAGTTATTAAGTTGAACGGACTTGTGATGAATAGATTACATGGTCGGGGCCATTTATTGCCCCTCTGTTACTAATGTGCTGGATGGAAGTATTAAAAGGTTCTTGAACTTAATCAACCAATATTTCTAATAGAAAATCAATAGTCTAGCCTAGGTTATTCAAATTAGGCTGCGAAACAGCACTTTTCGAATGGCTTAAAATTACATAAGACAGTTCCCTAAACTGCCAGCGCTTCACCACTTTATAGCCTTCGCTGGGTAGAAGAAGTAGTACAACAAACTCCCCAGCAGCAGAGATGTTCATTCAGTTATGGAAAACTTGCCATCATCATCATCATCAACCATGGCAGTTTCAACAGTGGTTTTAATGTTTGGTGTCCGCTGCCTGTTACAACGGAGCATCTCCTCGTCCCAACTCAGTGGGAATGTCTCAAACACGAACATTGTCGAGTATTGTCAGCATACTTCGTGATTATGTCGCAACTGCTATGTGTGCCGCGCAACTGTGTGACAACTTACAACTTCATGTACTTGTCTCTTTAGGTACGTGATCGTGAGGTACATTTTTGAAATTCTGATCGTGGGAGGGTTGTTCAGAGGACTGCACTTGACGTCATTCAAAAGACGTTGTCGAAAAGTCTTCAGAGTTGGGGAGATCTGTCTTTGACTGATATTGATAAAAAAATAAAAGCCAATTTTCAAAAGAATACCTTGAAATACTAAACAGTGAGTGTTACAGGTCCGCTCGTGAGTGGAGCTGACCGCAGCCACATTCGGGCTGGTTCTGGAAATGTCACCTGGCTACTTTGGATTCAGTGGAGAGGCGGCGAAGAGGCTGATTATGACTCAGATTTAACTCGAAACGGTCTTCAAAGCCTGGAGCACAGGCATAGAGTAGCCCCTCTACGTTGCTGACATTAATTACGATCCGGACGAGCGTTTCTGCTTTTCTATTATACCGCGTAAATCGAGGGACTGGAACGATTTGCTGGCGGTGGTGTTTCCGTCACACTACAATTTGAGTGTCTTCAAGGCTAGAGTGAGAGGCTCTAAATAAACTAGCGCGCTTTACCATCAACGATCGCATCATCAAGCTTACCATCAGGCGGGATTGCGGTCAAGCTGGTTTATAACGTATTAAAAGGTATCTATTCCATTTCAGGTATTTTGATCTTTTGTAATATTGAAAAACGAAAAGCAAAACTAGTAAAGGCAAACAAAAAAAAAATGGTTTCCCTAATTGGCTAACCTCCTAAGCAACAATAGGTCTGTAGAACCAACCGTATAAAACAAAATCCACTTAAGTCTTGGGAGGTAGCTTTAACTCAGTCATTCATACTTTATATGATAACCAAGTACATTTTTTTCTCCCAGCATAAGAACTAGGCCTACTTTTCTGCCACATCTGCGATTCCACCGTGATATATGTACGTGGCCTTAACTACGGAGACATTAGCTTTCGAGCCGCGCCCGCGTCTTTAATTGGCGAGCAACCGGTGTGACGGGAAGTTATGGGAAGACGCAACGGTTTTTTGTCATCGCTATTCCAGTAAGACACATGCGACGTTGTGCACTAGGAGTTAGGACTTGTGGAGGCAGGGATGGCAAGAGGTGCGGGAAAATTTTATAAAGCTAGTTTTGGAAATCCGCAGCAGTTCAAATATCGTCGAATTTACGAGTTTCAATAGGTCTATGGAGATACCACAGGAAGGGGATGCCTCATCTGGACTTTTACTAAGTGAACCATGTAAACATGAGTGAAGTGGGCGCTAGTTACCGACTAATAAATAATTATACATTGCGTATCGTGTGGTACCGGACATAGAATAGTACCATCCCATATACTCCCGTGGGTGTCGTAAGAGGTGACTAAAGGAACTCTACCAGGGAAGCGGGCAGCAGCGCTTCTCCTGTGGAATAACAAATTTATGGGGGTGTGAGGATTATGGTAATGCCCCCTAATGGAATGAAAGCCTTGGGGGAGGCCTTTGTCCAGCATTGGACCTCTATAGGCTGAGAAGAAGAAGAAGCGTATCAACAAAACTAAAATACCAGCGGTATGTTGCACAATTGTACTGTAAGTATTAAAAAGAATGTGAGGGAGACTTGTTATCAAACAAAAGATCGCATTCAATCAATCGATGCTCAAGAATGTGCTGATTGTCTTTTTATCAACAGTGTCATTGATACTAAAATTCTGCACGTCCGTACGTATGTAAGCAGAATCAAAGATCTAGATTATGAAACGACACAAACAATTCTGAATTTAAATACCTGATGATTAAGTACAATTTATCACTGTTTAAATGCAGTCGTATTGATAACAAAGGCATTTTTATATGTATAAACTTTATTGCAAATTAAAAAAAAAAACAAAGCGATCCTCCCACCAAAAAAATCCCGCACACAGTAGCTTCTGCTGCTTAAGCATGTTGCGTTTCAGCAGTGAACGTGTTTCTGCCAATGATCATGCATGATGATGACAAGAATATCGCCGTTTAGAAACCGTGGCCCTGGCGCACAGGCAAGTGAAGAAAACACGGGTGAGATTTAGTCAGTAATAGTCTGACACGCCGTTCCGCTCCGCCCAGAACAGGAAAGGTTATTTGATGATTTCCCATCCCAATCCCAAAAAAAAGAACTTCTCCGTTTATTTATTTAAGTGATATTTTAATCGCGATAAATCTTATGAAGTGCCAGCCCTAGCCTGCATGCCTAGCTCCAGCCGCGCGACTAGTAACCGCGACGCAACCCAGTCTAATGTGAACAGTCCTTAACGCAAATGTCTTCCAGTCGTTTTGTCTATACTCCGCGTTAACGGCAGTTTCATTATTCATAACTTTTTTAGTCGATCTACTATGCGACAAATGTGTCTACAAGATCTTTCTCTATGACTTCTATGGTGGCTGTGTGGGGCGAGATTAAGACAAATATCATCTGTCATTATGAAACTTGTATGAATGTCTTTTTTTATTTCAGGTTGGATTCCATATAAGATCGTCTCTTAAAAGCTATTAAGCCAAAAGCATATACAGATCAATAGAAATATTTATTCATTTTTTAGTTTATAACTTTAATCATTGGTTGGACCAAAATAAGGCAACTACAATACGACTACACGTTTGGCACAGTGATTAAAGGATTGAAGAAGAAGAGAGAGGAGAGAGAGGAGAGAGAGGAGGAAGAGAGGGGGGGGAGAGGTTTGTTTGAAGGATTGTTGTTCTGCGTTTCGCGGGTTCCATTCCCGCACGAAACAAATATTTGAATGGGATACAGGTAGTTGAAGTGTCAAAGGCCAGCAGGGTAATAGCGTAACTATCAGTAGCAATGGGCCATTTTTGACACTTCAACAACATTCATTGCGTTGTTTACGTTGTTGAGCGGCTACATTTTTCTAAAATATAGAGCAATAGATTAGCAATATGCTTCCAAATGATTCCAATTGATATAATTAAGTAGTGTTACGCGATTAGGGTGCATGTCTGGCTGTTTGTGTATGTGACTTTAAGGTCCGTATTACAGAACGTCACTCAAAACTCAAGCTCTACTTAAGTCTCGTTTGAAGCCTTTTGATTGGTTGAAACTAGTTTTAAGTAATGCTTAAGCAGAGATCAATGCTGGAGTGGCGTTCTGTAATACGCACCTTAATGTTTGTAAACGCACCCACGATACAGGAAAAGATCCTAGTGTGGGGCAAATATTTTTTTACATCTAACTTTGATGCACTTATGACAGATAGAACAGAGGCTTTATCATCAACCTTTTTATCGTCCCACTGCTGGGCACAGGTGACAGCCTCCGTGGCGTAGCGGTAGCAGACGCGGCCGCTGCGCAAGGTGGCGCGGGTTCGATCCCCGCACAGTGCAAGTATTTGTATGCATGAATATGAATATTTGCACTGGTCTGGTCGTGCCTCGGAAAGCACGTTAAGCTGTTGGTCCCGGTTGCCATACGAACATCTAGTGGCAGTCGTTACGGGTTGTTGGAGCCCTCAAAAGTCTAACAATTGGTCTAGCTGCAATGCTTAGATATCGCCTTCGGGTTGTGGAGGTCAGACGGCAGTCGCTTCACGGAAAATGTCGAAGTTTAGCCATATCAGCAGTTGTACTGGTAAAGCGGACCCCAGACTCCAAAGCTGAAAAAGCTTCGGATGCGACTGGGATTAACGCTGGGATGATGATGATGACTGCTGGGCACAGGTCTCCTCTCATTCAGAGAAGGATTGAGCGTAAGCACCACGCTTGCTCAATGCAGGTTGGCGTTTTCAAACTTAAAGACTAGGTTTCCTCAAGATATTTTCCTTCACCTTCAGTCATTGGTATCCAAGAAATACTTAGAAAGTAACTATAACTTTAGAAAAGTTACATTGGTACTTGCCTGACC
The DNA here is from genome assembly GCA_017933935.1 of Sesamia nonagrioides. Classification (NCBI taxonomy): domain Eukaryota; kingdom Metazoa; phylum Arthropoda; class Insecta; order Lepidoptera; family Noctuidae; genus Sesamia; species Sesamia nonagrioides. The sequence continues at coordinate 202,843 of JADWQK010000893.1, read as the reverse complement.
TGGAATCGAACCCGCGCACTCATACTTGAGAGGCTGGTGTTTTAACCACTATGCCACCACGACTAACAGAGGCTTAATCTGTCAAAAATACCTCAAAATTTCACTCAATAACGGTCGCGGAAATGAGATTGCGTTTAGAACATTTTTACTAGTAGATATGGTCTTCTGTCATCTACAAGAGCATCAAAACTTATATAAATATACGAGTACATATAAGAATTAAAGACATGAAGCAAATCATCATCAAATATTCCATACAATAGTACAACTGCAAGCCTCCAATAAGGAAACAGTACACAAAGATAGGCGTTAACTTTCCAATATTTACTACTGACACATTTGCAAGGAATGAATGTTTAAATAAACCTGCACATTGGTTCTAGCACATATTGCTATCTATCATTTATCAGCTGTGATAAAACAGGAATTAAATTGCTGTGTAGCAGACGAGGGTCGATTCGATTCGATGTAGACACTTACTTATATTTGAATAGCAAATGAATTGGCTAATAGGTAGAAAATATTGCGAATGGTAATGTATGTAATTGATCTGCAAATAGGATCTGAAGGGATTAGGAAAGGTGTTAAAGAAAGCGTCGAGGTTTGGACGAGTTATAGTTATCGTATACTAGCGGGCACCAGCGACTTCGTTCGCGTGGAGCTAGTTATACTCAGCTCCTATTGGTCGCAGCGTGATGTTATATAGCCTAAAGTCTTTCTGGATTAATGGGCTATCCAACGCCAAAAGATTTTTTTAAATCGGACCAGTAGTTCCCGAGATTAGCGCGTTCAAACAAACAAACTCTTCAGCTTTATATATTAATAATTAGAACTAAAGAAGATAAAGAAAGAAGAATTAAAGAAAATAGAGTAATGAGTGACATAGATGATAAGGGTATGATATTCAAAGAAACAATAGAATCCAGGCTCATAGTAAATAATCTGAGTGATTAATACTGATGAGAGTTTTATCACAAGATAACGTAGGATTTATTATGACAAAATATACATATACCTAGAAGACAATAATAAAAAGATTACATTCTTTAAATCTTTGTTGTATTTTGCAGAAGATAAAATAAAATGGTTCGCAATTATTTTTTGTGCGAACAAATACTCAAAATGAAAAGGACACAACACCAGCGTATACGTCAATTATATTATTGACAGAGGCACATTCTAATCAAATCTCAACTTTGTCCTAAAACCATACAACATAAATTACCGTATCAAGCAGTTAGACCTAATTCACAGATCATTTGCAATGGTAAATGTCAATCATAACGCTAAAGTCATACAGTATAAATTAGTTTGTCCTGTACATATAGGTATTATGTCCTCAGTCAAGATATCATATTTACTGGCAACAGTTGTGAACGTTCAGGAGACAGGTCGGAATATGATATGTTAGGTGTAATACAGGACTGAGTAATTATAGCCGTGTAATTAGAACTAGCTGGGGACTGGGATTTCTAGTACACAGCATACAATTTTGGTCTGTTGACATTATAATTGAAAAAGTTGCAAATTTGTCGCAGTCTAATCAAAAAAATTACTGATTACAAGGTGAAGGAAAACATCTTGAAGAAACCTGGAGTTTAAGTCTGAAATCGCCTACCCGCATTGAGCAAGCGTGGTGATTACGCTCAATCCTTCTCTGAATGAGAGGAGACCTGTGCCCAACAGTGGGAGTATAAAAAGGTTGATAATGATGAATCAAAAAAAGAAATAAGTGTAACATATTTTAGGCAGATTGAGAGCATTCACAGTCTGGACTAGACTAAAACAAAGGTCTTAAAACAAAGTAAATCGTCCCGTGTCTGTTTACAATTGATTCTACAAAGCTGTTGTCCTTTAATACGCATTTCATACCTAGGTTCTGTTAAAGAAATTAACCATTTCAAGGTATACAGTTCTTCAGTTAATTAATATAAAATAAACACGAAATTATATAAGTGTAAAAAGGAAAAAAGTAAAAAAGGACCCACTGATGAACTATACAAACAATCAAGTTACCTATTTAAATGAAATTATTAATCTTTATTACCAATGCTGGAAATTTTAATTCAGAATGCTAAATAGTTGTTGGACCTCTTCCAACAAATGAAGCGACATCACTGTAACAGTATCTTTTAAGTAAATCTCGATGCTGTCCTACTTGGTGAAGATGTAGTGATAAAATATGAACGAGGAAGAGGAAAATACGGACCCATCTTCTTCATTCATCATTAATCAATTTGTAAAGATTAAAGGCTCCCTTCCATGACCTAACCAACCCACTGCGTAGGCAACAAAATAAATAAAAGAACACAGAGTAACAAAAGCATACAATATATCGTAATGACTGCAGAACAAATGTATATGAGCAGAGCACCCACGCAGTACTTAATACTGAGGTCGTGATGTGTACCCACGCGGAGGCTTACTTTGGTCTAAAAGCAAAATAAAGCTGGTGAGATTTGCAAAGATCAGATCCAAGTCATTGAGCATGGTAATGGTCTATTTCGTGGCATTAGCTACGGTGCTTGATGGTGATCAGTTTAAGTTTCGTAAGAAGATTATGGTCATTCTACCGGATGGGTGAGCAGAAACAAAAATGCAACTTGTAATAGGTACCTACTAAATTACTAACAGAACTAACAGCAACTAAACAGTACTCACATCTGTTAATTCCAACTGTTTTTACGTCATAGACAAGGGCACTATACTGGGCCCAAGTTATACAGATAAAAATTTACTGTTTCGATTTCAATTCTATGAAACGACCGTTTTTTTTTTTTTGTAATATCCTTCAAAATGTTTGGACAGTTCCAAATCGTGTACTGAAACCATGACAACAGGCTGTGTGCCGATAATTCTGCCACTCTGTATAGTGAAAAATGCTAAAGGTTCAAAAAGAAGGTCCTATTATCTGCATATGCCATAACATCATTTAAATGTTCCTACAACAATGCTGCTTAGCTGCAAAACCAGAAAAACGGTTGATCTAATGACTGATTCACAAATACCACTATCACAGGACTATTATACAGAAAACTTTCCTTTAAGATTCTTTAATCCCTATCGCTAAAGGAATGGTCTATTATCGAAAGGATTGAAATACAATACCTTCTAATCCCGGAGATACGAGATACGGCTGAGAAAGCTGATGTTTATATAGGAATCGACTCTCAGGGCACTACTGTTAATGTAGTCTGATTAGATTGAGCTCAACATAACAATAAACTGCTTGGGAATTAGATTGTTACAATTGTAATCTGAGAACGATAAATTAATTAGCGTTTCTTGTTGTATTGATAGTAAAATCTTACGTTCAGTGAAAGCAGTCTGCGGGGTTTCAAATAGAAATGTTGTAGTTATTAAATGATGAGATGACAAGTCAATTTAATAGGGCTAGTTAATATAATATCTAAGAATTACTAACATGATTAATAGGGATAATTAAAATAATATCTAAGAATTACTAACATGATTGTAAGGTTAAATTTCGGAGAATCTAAAAGGACCAAATTTTGACGACAAAGGTGCGAAAAGGAAAGAAAGAAAATACATTTGATTGCGACAAACATGAAGCATACAAAAGAACAAACGAAAAGAAAAACAACAGTTTGCACAATATGGCCATCACTCAGCATAATGCTAAAACCCTATACGAGACAGAGCCAAGGTAACATGAATTCGAACAATCCAAGTATTAATCAAACAACAAACACAGCAGTGTTTTATTTTCAAAACAAGTGACGTTCGGCTAATCAATCATTGCAAACATGCGCCTACGCCCAAATATTTTCGTTTTATGCTCACTTTAGCTGTTGCAGGTTTTGGTATTTTAGCATTTGTTTTGAAATAGCCCTTTTGATGAACTGAAGAATTCCAACAGATTCGAGGACGACAGACTTACATACTTCAGTCGCCAAAATGACACAGTAAAGATTACTGGGAAAACCATGAATAAAATAAGTAATAAAACGCAATTTCGAAGTTATTGTAAATAGACAATTTAACATCTACATTAAACACCAAATCTATTAAAAACGACCTCATAGTCACTAATAACTTTATAACTTAACACTGCCTGTTTTATACTTCACCAATGGACACTTGGCTAATTCTAATGTACAGACGAACAGTCGTACGTAATACGTGCATAGCGGTGGAGGCCACAATTATGAGACACGTCGCTACATTCTTAGAAAATATTCTCGTATTTAAGCGTTGTTAAAATGAACGTGTAATGGACTACTAGATATTTGCTACTGATCGGTTATGAGTTAGAAAATATCTAAGTATTATTCTCGCTTGTATTAGTAATAATCAAGGAAATAATTTGATACAAGTAGATGCAACATTATAAACCAGAGAGGTCAATATGAAAAGCATTCGGCATAATAAAACGATTACAATTATTTTAAGTTTAAAACATGGTTTCTCAAATAAACTGAAAAAAAATAAACTTCATGAAAATATAGACAGCATGAATACATTCCCAAAAGATGTCCCAGTTTATGGAAGAGGCAACGATTTAAAAGCTATTAAAATCACGAAAACCAGCAATCCGAATTGGTCGACCAAATAACACCACTGTTCCTAAAAAGGAATCATCTTATTCCGTTGACAACCATCTGAATCAGAACCGATAATATCATTTATCGATTACTGCAATCTTCCTGAAATGGATAGAAACATTTACGATTGCGTGAGGCAAAAATATCAAATTGATTTTAACAAAAATAACGGAAAGTATTTCCACTATATTCCTCATGGAGTATGGAGTACACGATCTAGGAACACAGACTGTTGTGTATGACAAATATGGAATTAATTTTATGGTTGTACAAGGTGGGAACGACAGCGTTTTAGAGAAAGCTATCATTGTACCGAAGGACCAAAAATATTTCAGATAGGAATTGCGATGTTTCATTCATCTATACTAAATATATAAAGCTGAAGAGTTTATTTGTTTGTTTGAACGCGGTAATCTCAGGAACTACTGGTCCGATTTGATTTTTTTTTAGCATGTAATTAGCGTTAGATAGCCCATTAATCCAGGAAGGCTTTAGGCTATCTAACATCACGCTGCGGCCAATAGGAGAGGGGCATAACTAACTCCACGCGAACGTAGTCGTTGGCGGCCTCTAGTATATATATATAAGTCTACGTGATTAACAAATTGGAGAATGTGTTCGTTATAGAGACGTGCAAGTTCCTTAGGAAATACCAATTCATCACGAATTTTTGTTATATTTATTATTACTTGCGGCATTTTCCGTCTCACTTATGCATCAACATTAGAGATGGGCATTTACCCGGTAAAAACCCGAACTATGGGTAAATACCCATTTATACCTATTTTTACCCACCCAATTTTAATTTTTACCGGGTAAAAATTATAATCAGTTTAATTTAGGGTAGATCCGTAGTTACATCGTTATTATTATCGCAGATCATATTTTGATCAAGTTACAACCTGACACAGACCAGTAAACTGCAAAAAATTCGACAAAATCTGAATTACACGGGTTGCCACTACGGAACAGGCTATTTGACAGATTTATAATTTTTATCTCGAATTACTTGGTTGCGGTTAAGAAGTTCACCGAAAGTATTTTTTTTTAATTTTAAATACGTATTTCGTAAGATATATGCAAATAAAAATTCAAATAAGCCGCGAAAACGATTTATTCAGCAATATGGCGTCGAGCTTGGTAATTGACGTCACAAGCGGTTTTCGATTCTCAGTGGTGTTTGTTTTTATTTATTATTTGTTGTTGTTATCTAATAAAATGGTTTACAAGTGGTTTGGCTGTACCGGGTTGTACAAATAAATCGATAAAAACCCCCAAAAAACAGTTTATAAGTTTGCCGAAAACAAGCGTTGATGCGCGTATGACGTCATCGCGACATTAGCCAATCCGGATCGTTTCACAATGTGTGGCGCGAGAAACAAAAAGCTAAACATATTTTTGTGTTTTGTATGTATTAATTGTTATTATTTTCAAACTCAAACTCATTTATTGCATTTTTTATTAAAACTCGTGTAAATGACATAAAGAACCCTCATTTTATACAATTAAAGCAAAAAATCCCAAAAAAATAAATCCTGTCAAATACCATTTTTTTGTTCTGGATGAGAAATCGTCAAATGACCTCTCCCGCTCTAGGCCTGTGCCTGTGTGTGCCTGTGCGCCAGGGCCACGGTTTCTTTTTAGGCCTCTGCCTCGAATCTTGCAGTTGCGGGCAGCGTTTCGGCGGCGGCGGCGAGTGAGCGGCAGGATCTTATGCGTTAAATCAAACGGACCGGTTCTCGAAAACAGCGGCGCGGTACAACGGGGCGGTGGCGGGTAGCGAACGGTGTACTTCTCGCGCTCGAATCTTGCGGGCAGCGGGCGGGCAGCGGGCGGGCAGCGAGCGGTGTACTTAAAGTCAAGCGGTGATCGAGCGTTAGGAATAAATTTGAATCAAATAGTTGTTGCCGCCATTGTTCAAACATTTCTTTCGCGAATAAAAACAAATATCTCGTCGACACAATCGTGAACACAATACTACGCGGCTATAGTGACGCGCGATCTGCCCGCTAGTTTCGAGAACGGGTCTTCGATGCCCGCCCGGCTCCCGCGCCGCTGACGGCGCCGCCCCGAAATCCTTTTTTTTTGTTTCCGGGGTGGAACATCCTCATGCGATGTCCGCCGCCCTGGGGCGGGCGACGGGTCTGTCGGACTCTTAATGATTGAAAACCACCCCAGTGTTTCATCTCACACCTACACCGGGGGGTTGCGAGAACGAAAACTGCTTCCGCAATCCTCCATTGATGCTGGCCCGCCACTGTGGGTCCGGTCCGGTGGGACAGGTCAGCCGCCTAATTCACACGCCGCTCCAACTGTCCGGGTCAGCCAGCGCGATGCGGACAGGGGACAGTCACAGTGAGGATATCGCCTCAGCATACATGAGCAACCAGGGAGGTGGATCATGGATGCTGAGGCCTGTATGGGGACTGCATATGCTCTTTCTACATAGAAAGAGCATTATGTAGAGGCGTGTTCTTCAATCTGTATCTCTCCATGGTGAACCTTAGTGTTAATATAGAATCCATGGTTCCGTACCCTGGACGAAACCCATATTGACACTCCCGAGACAGCATACTCCTGCCGAATCTGAGAGTCTATAATCCTCTCAAAATTCTTCAGGGTGTGTACCGAGCCCTTCCCTTTGAAGACAGGACTAATAATACTCAGTCCCCATTGGCTTGAAATTTTGCCGATCAGGAACACGCGGTTCAGAAGGTTAGTTAACATGCCCACATCGCGAGGACCCATCGCCTTCCAGGCCTCAATGGGGACTCCGTCAGTTCCGACAGCTTTCCGATTTGCCATGCGACGAAAAGTCGTTTGGACTTCCTCGGGCGTTATCGGGGGCACTAATTCAAGATTTGGAATGAATTTCGGTGTCTGCACCTCTTGGTGCTGCTTATTCAGCAGCTCGTGAAAATACAAGCGCCATCTCTCCTTCACCGTGAGGTCTTTGCATAGCAGGTTGCCAGTAGGGTCTTTTACACAACGGCACTTGGATTTATCCTATGCCGCTTTGACCCTGGAACATGCCAATTTGGAAAAGATCTTTTGCCCCTCAGATGATTCCTACTTCTCGTAAAGCGCTTGCAAGTGGTCTGGCTCTGGCTCTGGCTACAACTCTTTTAGTGGCACGTTTGACAACCTTATATGCGTCGCGATCTGGATGCCATGTTTTAAAGAGGGCTTTCTTCACCCTAGTCTTCCTCTGGACTGTGTCGTCCCACCACCAGGTCTCCTTTTCACGTTTGCGGCCGCCCTTAGAGACTCCGAGCACCACCCGCGCCACCCCAATAATAGCTGCCTGGATCCTGCCCCAATGGTCTTGGACATATTCTTCATCGGTCCAGCGCACTTGTCTCTAATAACCGATGCGAACTCCTAGGACTTATTTCATCAAGCAGCCGCCACCAAATCTGGTGCCGGCAGTGCTCTACACGTCTACGATGGGCCGTTACGCAGAGATCTGTGACAAGGAGGCGGTATTGTCCAGTGAGACTCTCACCGGCTATGACTTTGCAGTTGGCTGCTTTGCCGATGTGGTGTCTCCTAGTCGGTAGAAAGTCTATTCGGGTAGCGCTTCGCCCGCTACGAAAGGTGACAATGTGCCCCTGCTTCTTTTTGAAGTAGGTGTTCACGATTGCAAGGTTAGCGGCTGCACACGTTTGGAGAATGTTGTTTCCTTCTGCGGTGCGGCCGCCGTACCCAAAGCCGCCATGAACACGCTCAAGCCCGACACTCTTCTCACCCACATGACTGTTCAAATCACCACCCAGAACCACTCGCTGGGATAACGGTATCCCGTGAAACTGTCCTTCGAGCTGGATCCAGAACAATATACTTTCGGCGTCACCACACCAGGAAAAGCACAACGGATTTTCCACACGTTTGGAAAGCCGCCATGAACACGCTCAAGCCCGACACTCTTCTCACCCACATGACTGTTCAAATCACCACCCAGAACCACTCGCTGGGATAACGGTATCCCGTGAAACTGTCCTTCGAGCTGGATCCAGAACAATATACTTTCGGCGTCACCACACCAGGAAAAGCACAACGGATTTTCCTGGTTTTGGCTCGCTTCTTCAGCCGTATCCGCCTCTGACACGTTAGACCTAGCCCACAGGTCACAGGAGTCGGGCGTAGCTCCTGCGCGCCGTTTGCAGCGGCGCCCTAACTGTGTCACGTGCATTTCTTCCTTTCCTATTCATAATAGTTTGGCTTGTTTTACTTTTACGAGTGCGACTGTCGTCAGACCACTCAGCTCCGAAGGGAAAACTGTTGTCAGTACCCCATCCGTAAGTCAGCGGGTGCACCGTCAGGCAGGTGGGGTTAACTTGGGTCCCAAAGATGGTGGTAGGACCCCAAACCACTCCAGTACCTGATCGTAGTATTGATGACGAAGCCAATTAAATAACAACTCATTTTATACCCGGTATTTATTATAAATACCCGGTAAAAATGGGTATTTTTTAATTTTTACCTATTCTACCCTTTTTTACCAATTTTTACCTACCCAATTTTTACCCACCCGCCCATCTTTAATCAACATACTTCTTCAATATCAAAACAAAATTAATGTTTTGATAAATTTGAAAAAAAAAAATCACTTTATTTATTTCTTTATTAAATTTTGCAGTGCCCTTACCATGCATGTTTGGTACTTTTAATCTTATTCAAACTCTTTGCAATAAACTGACTTTAAGTCCCAGAATCAAATCGCGGATTCTTTACCCTTACACCGATCACCCCTTCCAAATAAGGAACACCCGCGTTCCAATAAGGCGTACTATCATAACACTATGCAATCCACGGGCCGCAATACCTTAGTTTATGAGGAGATCGCACGTAAGAACTGGCTATGTAACGTTCAGGACATTCCCTTGTCTTGCTTTGAACGTGGGATGCCAGAGGTATGGGTAACTTAGAGAGATACATTGTACGGTTTGTTTAGTTACATGTTTGTGTGGCTTTTATTTGTTGGTAATAGAAATGAGACAAGCGAGTTTGCCGCTTCATCATCAACCTTTTTATCGTCCCACTTCTGGACACAGGTCTCCTCTCATACAGAGAAGGATTGAGCGTAATCACCACGCTTGCTGAATGCGGGTTGGCGATTTCAGACTTAAAGTTCAGGTTTTCTCCTGATGTTTTCCTTCACCTTTTAATCAATCGTTGGTGTTTTCCACTTAAGTATTGACAATTCATCGGTCTATGTCGGTCACCATAAATCTCCTGCGTCTCTTCATCGTTTTCGAAAATTTACATACACAACTCTATCATTAACTAAAGTAACAAAATTATCATACCCCAAATTAAGGACCAAGTAAATCCCGTTCTACGCAAAGCCTACCTCAACTTGTATCCTAGTAACTATGGCAACAGAGGTATTGCTCTCGTGAAAGTGGCTTCCACGATCAAGCATCACAATTACAGTGCTTACACCCCCCGAGCTAAGCGTAATGATAGTGTTTGCTTAGAAAGTGATCTCAGGAGGTATAGATAACATTTTTGCATAAAATTATAGTTTGTAGGCGTTGAGTGTAAATTTTTTTGATGTGATTTTTGTTTTTAAATAGTTGATTGAACTAATTAAATTAGTTTTCATGCTGGTGATAACTTCGTATTAGGTTTAGTATTTCATGTTGTACGGTGTTCTTATTATTGTTCAATTATACTAATCTTAGTAAATAAACATAAATAAATGATTACTAACTAAATAAGGGTTACGGACCTCAATTAAAGATAAATAAATAAATTACGTCTTATTTTAGATTTCTGATGTTACATCAGGGAACTGAAGAGGAACATATATTAATTGGCCTTTTAAATATGTACGTATAAATTGTTGTATGAAATGGCTATCATATGTAAAAACACTGTTGTAACTAAATACATGTTTAGAGAAAGATTATAATTAATTTCTAATCAATTTAATGGGACATTAGTGATCCAGAGGACCAACAACCTTTCTCCATCAGCCTATAGAGGTTCACTACGGTACAAAGGCTTCCCCAAGGCTTTCATTGTTTTGGGGGTTTGGCAAGCGCGTTGCGGATCGCAGTAATTTCACATTGTCACAGGAGAAGCGCTGCTGCCGGCTTCCCTGGTAAGAGTTCCCTTAGTCCTTAACCTTTAACTATGTAAAAAACGCTCATTGTTCCAAAGGATCATCAATCACAAAAATCTTCTTCACTGCAAAACAATTGCCCTGTCAGATGCGCGTTAAGTATGATGGACGCTGGTGATAAGACCAAACAAGTAGCTGATTTCTGGGCCATGTAATGTCCCTTTAGATTACTAACTACACGCTAAGAAGAAGCAACAAAAAGCCCTTAATCAGGTCCATTTAAGTCTAAGAGCGCCTACGTCAGTCAGACAGCCAGTCTTAACCCATTTAGCCGTTTAGCCCGTCGATCATGGTCGTGCATCGCGCAACTTTCTAGAAAACAATTAGCTATTACTTGTTCCCTATTTGTAAGACCTTTTAGTTTCCGTGGGATTGTGTAAAGTGTAATTATGTACCAATAGGAAAATAGAAATGGTCAATTCAAAACAAGTATCGATACTTCTTTTGAGTTAATTTACAAATTTAATTTTGCATAAATTTAGCCATTGGATTTTTAACACGGGGGCCACGTGGTTGATTACGGCCCACTCACTCTCACAGAAAAGGAGTGTCCCAGTAATAAGCCTATTAATGTTTGACTAGCGGCCGCCCGCGACTACGATCGCGTAGAGTTAGTTATTTGAACATTTTATTTTAACCCCAAAAGAGTCAATTTCTATAGATACATTATCACACTTCTAGATCATAATATACCTACAGCATACATTTGAAATTTTTATTATGCTCTGCTCCTATTGGTCGGAGCGTGATGTTATACATATATCCTAAAGCCTTCCTGGATTAATGGGCTATCCAACGCAAAAAGAATTTTTCAAATCGGACCCGTAGTTCGTGAGATTAGCACGTTCAAACAAACAAACAAACTCTTCAGCCTTATATAATACTAGCGGCCGCCAGCGACTTCGTTCGCTTGGAGTTAGTTATGCTCCGCTACTAATGGTCGCAACGTGATGTTATATAGCCTAAAGCCTTCCCGGTTTAATGGGCTATCCAACACAAAAATAATTTTTCAAATCGGTCCAATAGTTCCTGAAATTAGCGCGTTCAAACAAATATACAAACAAACTCTTCAGCTTTATATATTAGTATAGACTAGCGGCCGCCAGCGACTTCGTTCGCGTGAAGTTAGTTATGCTCCGCTCCTATTGGTCGCAGCGTGATGTTATATAGCCTAAAGCCTTCCCGGTTTAATGGGCTATCCAACTCAAAAAGAATTTTTCAAATCGGACCCGTAGTTCCTGAGATTAGCGCTTTCAAACAAACAAACTCTTCAGCCTTATATATTAGTATATGTAGATTATGCTATACAATTTTCATTGCAATTAGATTATTTTTTCAACGTATTCACTATCCAATTCTTTATCCTCATAGTAGCTAAAAGATTACAACTCAATTCCAGAGCAATCGGTCTTACATCCATTAGTGGCGTAAAGGGGATATGAAAACATCTAAATTGAATTGCCCAAGCATAGTTTAGCAATCTAATTTAGTTTTACCTGAACTCATTATTATCTCAGCATAACAGTACTTGAATGTAGATCGAACCGGCCGAGACAAGCATGAAAACTGACGTAAATTCAAATTGGCAGGAAAATAAACGTTCATTGCAAACTAACACATAATCTTTAACAAAATATCGTAAGCTGTTGCAATGCTAATTCAACTAAACCAATTATTATGATGTGCATTTCAAAACAAACTCTATTACTACATCATAAAGATAATAATTGTTTGTCCTAGCTGCCAATCTATGTGGAACATAACGACCAATTTGTCTTGATCTGTCCTGTGATATAAGTTCTACTGACATGGAAATCTGATTGTGTTGGTCATGAATTTATGATAAAAGCGTCTGATAGCATAATCCGTGTCATCAGACGCATGACAGACGAATTTCACAATTTTCTTTGATATTCGAGTTTGTGAAAAATCGTGGTATTATAGCGATAAATAGATTAATGATACAAGAGCTCGCGATTTCAGAAATGCAATAGTGGACTTGGTTAAAAAGTCTCTGGTGACTACTTTATAGATTAAACTAGGTAGCTTTCCGCTCGCAACTTTGACCGCGTGGAGTTCGGTTATATCGCGCTTTTTAGATTTCCCTCGGGAATATCAAATTTTTCCGGAATAAAAGGTAGCCTATATCCTTTCTCAGGGTCTAAAGATTGTCTGTGCCAAATTTTATCAAAATCGGTTAAGAGGTTTTAGCGGGAAAGCGTAACAGACAGAGAGACAGAGTTACTTTCGCATTTATAATATTAGTATGGATTAACAATTAGGGTCGAAGTTCCTCTAAATAAGAAGAAGGGTGTTTCTACATGCACTTCAAACGCTTGACATGAACAAATAGCTTTAATTACTGATTAATTAAAAACAAACTTTCTCACCTCATCAAAGTATAGCATGTCATTGTGTTATAAGCTCGTGTAACCGATATGACAGCGGGTTCCACGACCCGATTGTGGTGACAGTTAGGGTGTCCAGTCTACCGGGACGGACTCTCCCGAGACACAAATATTACGAGATAGCTTCATTGGAGATATTTTGTAACGAGAAGATAAAATATTGATTTTTATAGTATAACTAGCTTTCCGCCCGCGGCTTCGCCCGTGTGTAATTCGGTTATATCGCGCTTTTTAGATTTCCCTCGGGACTATTTTTTTTTTCCGGGATAAAAGGTAACCTATGTTCTTTCTCAGGGTCTAAAGATTGTCTGTGCCAAATTTCATCAAAATCGGTTGAGAGGTTTAAGCGGGAAAGCGTAACAGACAGACAGAGTTACTTTCGCATTTATAATATTAGTATGGATATGGATTAGCTTGTAACGTTCCTATGGCTAGGACACAGGCCTTCACAGTGAGTCATTAATTCCACTATGTGAGTCCAGTTTTTGGGGATGTCATGTTTCGAATTTTTCATTCTAGGATATATCGGTTTCCTCACGATGTGTTAATTTACTCACCGTTTTGGGACACAGATGTGTTGGAACACAACACGTAAGTCGGAGCTGTTTGTATCTCTGTTCTAATCTAATTACCCAAGAAATGCCCTATTAGATGAAGAAAGACAAATTACTCGTATCAAAGAAGTTTGTAAGGACCATTGACCGACCACGCTAGCTAACTGAATGTTGACACTTATTGATTCCAAGCCAACATGAAAAGTACCACCTAAAGTAAAAAAAATCAACTTTTGGTAAAATGGTACACAATAAAAAAGCCACTAAGAAAAAAGATTTCTTTGACTGCTTTATACCATAAAGTCATCGATTACTTATACACTAGCTAGATACACAGTCTCGAACAAAACTCTTATCAAAAATGGTGACAAGTATTAAACAGTCTAAAGTAGTCAAAGTAAATATACATTAATTTAAAATCAGCCTTAAGTGCAGTGTATAAAGTTCTTATCACAAAGCAGTACAAAAAGCCATTATTTTTTACGATCGAGTCTGACTTCAAACCAAATTCAACATTACACGCATGTATTAAAGTCAGAATTATAAAGTAAGTACTAAATGAAAGAAGCACCCAGGTGCTGCGTTGTGCGCTTGTTCAGTTCAATCGTTTTTTTTTTTTTACGCTGATTGTGAATAATGTGAATCTAGTGTATAAGTGATCAATGCATAAAGTTGAGTATTTCTTTGTGACAATATTTCTTTTGGACCTTCTTTATATTCTATCTGCGGTATAAATAACAGAAAACATCACACACGGATCTCTAAAAGCGGAAAGGATGCGGTTATGGTGTCAATAAAAAGGGAGAAGTTGAGATCGTGTTGCGTGGAGCTGCGGTGACAGTCACGTGATTGAGCCGAAATTTGAACCAACACACGTCTTTTAATTATACATTTAGTTATTGTAGTGTGAGGTTTTTATTTCACTTTTACCGCTCAATTGGAGATGCTGAAGAAAGACCGCTAGCAACCAACTTTGATGAGAGATTACTTGATTGGACTTTTCATTCAGTTTGTAGCAGAATATTTGTTGACACTTGAAATACAGAACGTAATCTAGTTTGGGTGTAAGAATTTTGACACAACGTGCATATACTTAGCTTAGTAATACTCTTATTTTCTCCTTACTATCAGGAAAATAAATTATTTTTGACAAAAAAGAAAATATTTATATCATCAATAGTAGCAAAGCTATGGTGGCTATGGTAGTTATTCTCGAACTATGACCGTTTTGCGGGTATGTGACGTATAATTTGTATTTTTTTTTTTTAAATTGTTATTTTTTTGTGTTTGTACTCTTTCTCCGTAGGTATCATGTTTACAGCAAATAACTGTACTTCGTTTCTTTCAATACTTCTACCACCTACTATAAAAAGCTCAATAGTTACGGCATATCATATTTTTAACCGACTTCAAAAAGGAGGAGGTTACTCAATTCGACCGTATATATGCTTTTTTTTTATGTTTGTTCGCGCATAACTTCGTCGTTTATGAACCGATTTTGATAATTCTTTTTCTGTTGGAAAGAAGACGTTCCCAAGGTGGTCCCATGATAAGGATATCAGGGTTTGATGGTGGAAGACCAGAGAAAACAAGGGGAACTTTCAAAAATTGCAGGGGCGACTAGTGCGTTTTTGGCATTTTCATTAAGTATTTTAAAGCACTACAATTTAATAAAGGTCTGGAGTAGATCTGATGATGGAGCCGGGAGACAGTCGAAGGAACTCCTCAACAATTCACAGCAGCTACTTTGTGTTTGGGCTCGATTAATTTGTATTGATAAGAACTTTACACCTGGGTTGTGACTGTCATAAGAGCTCTGATGATGAAGACAAAGGCCAGTTCCGGGAACTCCTCAACGGTTTACAGTAACTACTTTGTGGTTGGACTTCATTCATTTATATTGATGAGACCTTTGCACCCATTGGGTTAAAATAATGGTCTACAGTAAATTTGATGATGAAGACCATATGCAGTTGAGGGAATACTTACGGGTAAAAATTAAAGTAAACAAAATTACGTCCTTTTTCAACTATATTTGCGTCAGCTTCCAGTCTGACCGGATACTACTTTATACATAGTACTTTTAACAACTAAAAAGTGTAAAATAAAAACTTTTTTACAAAAAAACAACCGACTTCTAAAAACCACTACAAAGTGAAAAATAACTAATTTCGGAAGTCGGTGTCAGAAAACGAATATACAAAATCAAAGACACCGACTTCCGAAATTAGTTATTTTTCACTTTGTAGTGGTTTTTGGAAGTCGGTTGTTTTTTTGTAAAAAAGTTTTTATGTTAATCCATACTATCCATACTAATATTATTAATGCGAAAGTAACTTTGTCTGTCTGTCTGTTACGCTTTCTCGCTTAAACCACTCAACCGATTTTGATGAAATTTGGCACAGACAATCTTCAGACCCTGAGAAAGGACATAGGCTACTTTTATTGAAAAAAAAAAAATATTATATTCTCGAGGGAAATCTAAAAAGCGCGATATAACCGAATTCCACGCAGGCCAAGCCGCGGGCGGAAAGCTAGTATGTTGATAATGTAGTGGGGTAATAATATTGCCAATATTATGCATTATGCCCTCTGTTATAACACATGTTGTTGCTGTTTATTATCCCTGAATGAATAATTATAAAAAAAAAACTAGCAAGATCAGAATACGACCAAAGTAATATTTATCTCCTGTCCTTTTTTAATGAAATAGGAAGAAAAAGATGCACTAACTTAAGAGAATTGCTGAAGATAATAAGAGAATCGCTGAAGATAATAAGAGAATCGCTGAAGATAATAAGAGAATCGCTGAAGATAATAAGAGAATCGCTGAAGATAATAAGAGAATCGCTGAAGATAATAAGAAAATCGCTGAAGATAATAAGAGAATCGCTGAAATTATTATATACTAGCGACCGCTCGCGACTTCGTTCGTGTGTATTTATTATGCTCCGCTCTTATTGGCCGCAGCGTGATGTTATAGCCTAAAGCCTTCGTGTGTTAAAGGACTATCAAACGCAAAAAGAATTATTCAAATCGGACTAATGGTTCCTGAGATTAGCGCGTTCAAACAAACAAACTCTTCACCTTTATATACCTACTAGCTTTCCGGCCGCGGCTTCGCCCGCGTGGAGTTCGATTATATCGCGCTTTTTAGATTTCCCTCGGGAACATCAATTTTTTCCGGGATAAAAGGTAGCCTATGTTCTTTCTCAGGATCTAAAGAAGAAGAAACAGACAGACAGACAGAGTTACTTTCGCATTTATAATATTAGTATGGATTAGTAAAGATTAGCTAACAGCGAGTGACATCATACATGTATCATCAATGATCTATCGCTAATATTTATCTAGTTAGGTCACCTTTTAACTATCATATATACTAACGTCTGAAGATTTCTCTAGAAGCATTGATTACGATTGATTAACTTCCATAACGGTCATGTTTATAAAGCAACACAATTATGTTTGGTATGCACCGAGCTTAGAGATCGGAATTACGTTATTACGGTACTTATTACTATACTAACATTTCATGACACAACATTATAAGTAAGTATGAGCATTGTCCTCTTATAAGTCATTACAGATTGGTCACACTACATCGGAACACTGCACTGTTACGTATAATTACAAATGGCGGCGCGACTCTGAACAGCTGATGTAACCTGAAGATAAGTAGGCCACGGGTGAAGACTGATCGACTCGTATTAGTGACGGTTTTTGCTACGAAAAGATGCAATAAAGACTAAATAATGAATTACAGTATTACGCTTTTGATCATATTGTTATCTCATCTTTCGGACAAATCCATACTAATATTATAAATGCGAAAGTAACTCTGTCTGTCTGTCGGTCTGTCTGTCTGTCTGTCTGTCTGTTACGCTTTCCCGCTTAAACCTCTCAACCGATTTTGATGAAATTTGGCACAGACAATCTTTAGATTCTGAGAAAGAACATAGGCTACCTTTTATCCCGGAAAAATTTGATGTTCCCGAGGGAAATATAAAAAGCGCGATATAACCGAACTCCACGCGGGCGAAGCCGCGGGCGGAAAGCTAGTGTTCTATAAGCTACAACAAAATGATGTGGCAACGGATTATAGCCTAATGGTGTAATTATACTTTTTGCAAATTATATAATCAGTAAAATACATTGGGATATGACAAAACAATTATTTGAGCAAAGAGGCACTCATTTTTTTTTTTATATAGTTTGCGATAAGAACCATAATACTGTTTGCTATAAGATTTATTTGTTTTAATTAATAAAATCGTAATCTGGACGATACAGCGAGAGTTGGTTCAACGTGGCTGGGAGAAGGCCTGAGAGGAGGGAGGCCCAGCAGTGGGGCAGTATATGGTAATTTACCATGTTTAGCAGACAAATATCACGATTCGAGATAATCACGATACGCAGCAGTCACGGTTGCTGGTGAAAACTCAATAAATAGGTTGAAAAAACTGAAGCAACGTGGAAAAACTTAACATACATTTACACCTAGCCAGTTTTTAATGTAATTTTGAATGATTCAGAATAGAAAGAAACGAAATATTAAATTCTTCAGATAAAATTAAAGCAAGACCATTCGGAAAACTAACCTACCTCAGTTGATTCTCTGAATTGTCCAATTTAGCACACGTACTTGGTTTTTCCGAATAGCTTCCCAACTATTAATGAACGAGCCCACAATGTAGCAGTACTCAGAATGTTAGCAAACATCCTCTAGTTTTGAAAACTATTGCTAATTAAGTGTAGCTCACTAAACGGTACACAATGCATTTGTTTTTGGTATGAATATTTATTGGAAAATCAAGACTATACATTTTGGTCCAGAAACCACATCAACAATGGTTATGAAATTACTAGATAATGATAACAAGCCGTCCTGACTAGTTAGGATCAGTTGGCATCGCCCATTGGTCCGTTCGATCCAAACGATGCCAACTAGTCGCAATCATTTGACAAAAATGTGTTCGCCAATTAGGGGGCTGGTTTGGCCACAGGACACAAGTAGTCCACCCCGATATTTGTAGGTATAATCCATACTAATATTATAAAGAATTTGTTACGCTTTCCGCTTAAACCTCTAAACCGATTTTGATGAAATTTGGCACAGACAATCTTTAGACCATGAGAAAGGACATAGACTACCTTTTATCCCGAAAAAATGTGATGTTCCCGAGGGAAATCTAAAAGCGCGATATAATCGATCTCCACGCGGGCGAAGCCGCGGCGGAAAGCTAGTAATCATCATCTCGCCTGTGAGTATAATAATAAAATAATGAAATACAAAACCTACTGATGAAATCACGGACTAGTGGTCCGAGCTAGTTGACGATATATTTTTAAAAACAAAGTTCTTACCCCGTCATTAGCTACACGATATTTAAAATAAGTACCCGAATTTGTAATCAATATTTCGAGGAACAGAACCAAATAATTTTTACACTAAGACTCTTTGTTAATATAACGCGCTGTTTAATAAATACGTTTCGTTCATAGTACGTTGTGCAATGTTTACAAATAAAAGAACAACATATGCCTGAGTACAAATTAGAACAAAATAGTTCTTTGTATTAACATATCCAATAGCGATAACATAGTAAATGAATGTTTTGTTTTACTATTTTGACTATTTCATCATCAACCTTTTTTTTATCGTCCACTGCTGGGCACAGGTCTCCTCTCATACAGAGAAGGATTGAGCGTAATCACCACGCTTGCTCAATGCGGGTTGGCGATTTCAGACTTACAAGTCCAGGTTTCCTCAAGATGTTTTCCTTCACCTTCAGTCATTGGTGTCCAAGATATACTTAGAAAGTACATATAACTTTAGAAAAGTTACATTGGTACTTACCTGACCTGGAATCGATCCCGCGCTCTCATACTTGAGAGGCTGGTGCTTTAACCATTAGGCCACCACGACACTTTGACTATTTAATGTACAGAAAATGTCGTAGGAACTTATACGTTGCCGGATTTCTAGAATTGACACATGAGTGAATGTATCTTGCAGAGGAAGAAATCTGCAGCGTGATTCTGTAACCATCTTACGGTGTCTCGGTGGTAGGCCACAACAACGGCTGGCAGCAGAAGTTACCACCCACCAGACAGTCTTGCCGCCAAGCGGTTCGTCGTGTTCCGGCATGATGTCTGGTGAAGCCGTACGGAGGACGGGTCTGAGCCGTTGTGTTGCGATATGTGGTACGATGTGCCAAATGCTGTGTGTCGGGAGTTTGATCGTGGAAGGTCTCCAAATCAATTTCGCTCTAGCGCAGCATCGTTGCTCGTGTTGTTCGGTTTAACGTTACATCACTTCGCTCAACTGCTGTCTTCCATCCTATTCACTCAGATTTTTTGAGCAAATAGGCTCTTAATAAACTAACGCGATTTACCATCAAAGATTGCATCACTGCTTAACATCAGGCGGGATTGCAGTCAAGCACTAGTTATCTTTTCTTTGGATGCCTTGCCGATAGAAATTCTAATCTGCTAAATTTAAACAAAATGTGATCACCAATATAATAAGTTTTGAATTTCGAACAATGTCCAATTTATTGGTTTATTAGAATAGCCTATAAAAAATATGTCTTACACAACGTAAAAAGTTGTAAAACCAACAAAGTTTGCTGACATAGAAACAACGTTATTTAAACACAATTTTTACCTAAACAAGACCATTTAGACCATGTGACGTTGTCGTAAAAATACTTGCCACTCGATCTATAAAAAAATACTACATATTTGGTAATAGTTATTATATACAAAAGAAAAGGAAACATTAACACTTTTAACAGCTCTTTCTGTCCCGACGACCTTAAAAAGGTGGCTAAGTCAGACTAAATGGGGTTAACAATCTTCAAAATTATAGCAATTTAGGCTTAACTTGAACCACATCTCATACTATAACTTTTAAAGCTTTCGTCCAGTTTTAATATGCAATGAAATGCTTCTACGACTCATATTACTAGACAAACAAGACACAATTCCAAATATTTTAATGAGGTAATTTAGCTTCACATTATGATTCAAGTAAAACGGAAATCCGGTTACTTAAATCATCGGAATTATATCGAAAGTAGATCTGCTGACGATAAATCAATCAATTTTGGCATTACAGGTATTATATAAGAACAGATTAATTGGTTTATTGGATCAGCAATTACAATTGGTTCGCATTTCCGATGAGTTAGATTAAATACTTAACCATTGATGGTTATGCCTGATTGCTTGTTTAATGACTCGATGAAATATTACTATGGCGGGCAAAATGGCGTTAATATTATTTGACTTGGTTTAAGAATAACCAACATTACATAACAACATTGGTTATCTACAAAATTGAAGATGAAAAATAGTGTATGTATGCTTGTATTTTTATACGCCGGGACTTTCGATGTGTAGTATCGATCTATCGATAGAACGCTTGCATTATTATTAAGTTTTATTCAACGCGGATTGCCTGCGGCTAAGCTAAGTTTTAGTGTAAGTGTAAGTTTGGGGGAGGCCTTTGTCCAGCAGTGGACATCTATAGGCTGAAGAAGAAGCTAAGTTAATGATTACTCGAGTGTCGATTTCCGACCGACAGTGGTGATATCAACAACCAAAACCGAAATCTCGTAGTAATTAATCCTTATTACAGTAGATAAAGTTTAGACACGCGATCATTGATTTCTCAACGTATGTACATCTTCATTATATCCTGTGGGGTTATGGTCCATCATCATCATCATCTCAGCGTTAATGCCAGTCGCATCCGAAGCTTTTTCAACTTTTGGAGTCTGGGGTCCGCTTTACCAGTCTAACTGCTGATTTTGGCTAAACTTCGATATTTTCCGTGAAGCGACTGCCGTCTGACCTCCACAACCCGAAGGTGATATCGAAGCATTGCAGTTAGACCAATTGTTAGACTTTTGAGGGCTCCAACAACCCGTAACGGCTCCCACTAGATGTTCGTATGGCAACCGGAACCAAAGGCTTAAAGTGCTTTCCGAGGCACGACCAGACCAGTGCAAATATTCATATTCATACACACAAATATTTGCACTGCGCGGGGATCGAACCTGTGGGGTCATGGCATCCTATACAAAAGCATGATGTCTAAAGTGCTAACAATATGGGTATTATACATATACTGAAGTCGAGATCGATAAATGTTACCTTACCATGCAATTTGGTTAAGATTTATTGCGGTGACTGTAGTAAAACTGTCAAACTACATCTACAAGATAGAAACGCAACATGTCTATAATGAGTTTATCTTAGCATTCAGATTCATTACGTAACTTGAAAATCTAGTCAAAAATTCTAACTCAACAGTAACATATCGTTTCGCTCGCCTTGTTGCGCTTGCGCATGTATCTACTCATGTATTCGTAGTCTCGTACTCCCGTAACTTGATCAGTCGTGCCTTGCTCACCGACCGAGACGGACGTGTAATATACACCCACTCCCTCGTCGTCACACACGAAAGTTTGATTTCCTTTGGGGGAAATTCGAGTTCAGATTATATTTTATAATGTACTAAGGTGTTGAATTACTGATGAGATTGTAATAGGGCTTCTCTTTGTATCGAGAAATTGGGAGGAGATAGCTGTCAACCGTATTGGAAGTTTGGGCATAATTAAAGAGTCCTGTTACGTACTGGGTCTTCAAACCATTTTTTTTCTTATCGGCTCAAGCGTAAAAAGAATATCATTGTGTGGACTTCATCAAACTCGTTTGAGAGAGTCAGAATTAAGTTTTAAGTTAAATTCCACAAAATAAACACACTACCACAACCACACCAAACAATGTAAATTGGCTTCCATTGACTAACTATAGCGTGATAGAAACACATATTCCCATGTTAGCAATAACCAATAAGAAACGTATCAGAACGTTCTCATAGTTAAAATAACTTTATTTTTTTTTAACCCAAGACCGCTCCTAATTGATTTGAAATAACTGCCGAAACAATCAATTTCCACTGACCTGGATTTGAACGTGTATACCTTCACACGTTGGTGATAAATGTCAAAGTATAACTATGGAGAATTATGTTTACTACTG
Source organism: Sesamia nonagrioides (assembly GCA_017933935.1). NCBI lineage: Eukaryota > Metazoa > Arthropoda > Insecta > Lepidoptera > Noctuidae > Sesamia > Sesamia nonagrioides. The sequence continues at coordinate 180,132 of JADWQK010000893.1, read as the reverse complement.
TATAAGTAAAGAAAAGGTTTGTCAGAGAATTGTTTTTTTTTTTTTTATTAGTTATAAACTAGTGCTTGACTGCAATCCCGCCTGATGGTAAGCAGTGATGCAATCGTTGATAGTAAAGCGCACTAGCTTATTAAGCCTATTCACTCAAAAAAACTGAGTGAATAGGAAGGAAGACGGCAGTTGAGCGAGGTGATGCAATGTTTAACCCAACAACACGACCAACGATGCTGCGCCAGAGGATGATCTGAAGACCCTCCACGACCAAACTCCCGACACAACAACATTAGGCACATCGTACCCGGCACACATCGCAACACAACTGCTCAGACCTGTCCTCCGTACGCGTATTTAAGCAGCAATGGATGCAATTTAACCAGTTTATCTAATAATGTTCAGAACTAATTTATTAGTGAACGAAATTGATGCTAATCATGCAAGTGAGAGGCTACTTCACGCGACTTTATCCGCGACGTTATAGGAACATGGACTTTAAGAGCAATACGTTTTCACACACTTTTTGTCATGGTCATGACATATAATTGAACAATCATTAATTACCTCATCATCATCAACCTTTTTATCGTCCAACTGCTGGGCACAGGCCTCCTCTCATACATAGAAGGATTGAGCATAATCACCACACTTGCTCAATCCGGGTTGGCGATTTCAGACTAGGTTTCCTCAAGATGTTTTCTTTCGCCTTACAATCAGTCTTTGGCGTCCAAGTTATACTTAGAAAGTACATATAACTTATAAAAGTTACATTAGTACTTGCCAGACCTGGAACTCATACTTGAGAGGCTGGTGGTTTAACCACTAGACCACCACGACTCCAATTAATTACCCCATGGACGGAATTAAATGAGCAAAATCTAAAGAAACTCATTTTAATTTCCAAATAACTGTACAATAAATAGCTTTATGCAAGTAAACGTATAATTATCAGCAACAGCACATGGTCAGCCACCATCTGCGTCGAAATCAAAGTCACTGCATACTCGATCTAAAATAAACTCGTGCAATACAACACCGTATATCGAGTCAATGACATCGATATTACATTACAAAAATTGCGAATCGATAACCTTACCAGCTCTAGTATGTAGGGAACCTATTTGTACGATTTGACTTTAGAAAAGAAACTCTAAAATCGTGAAACTAATGTAGAAAATTATTTGGACTTGTCTAAAATTCAAACACCACTACTGTAATTTCAAACTTTGTGCGTTCTTCGTAAGGTTCCAAATGTTTTGTGCATTTAACTATTACCAAATATGTAGTATTTTTTTATAGATCGAGTGGCAAGTATTTTTACGACAACGTTACATGGTCTAAATGGTCTTGTTTGGGTAAAAAATGTGTTTAAACAACGTTGTTTCTATGTCGGCAAACTTTGTTGGTTTTACAACTTTTTACATTGTGTAAGACATGTTTTATATGCCATTCTAATAAACGAATAAATTGGACATTGTTCGAAATTAAAATCGAGAGTTTGTTGATATTAAGCAGATTAGAATTTCTATCGGCAAGGAATCCAAAGAAAATATAACTAGTGCTTGACTGCAATCCCGCCTGATGGTAAGCAGTGATACAATCAATCGTTGTTGGTAAAGCGCGCTAGTTTATTAAGCCTGTTGAACGAGGTAATGCAATGTTAAACCAAACAACACTACCAACGATGCTGCGCCAGAGGGAGATTGAACAGGAGACCCTCCACGACCAAACTCCCCACACAACAACATTTGACAAAGGAGAATGGAAGAAAGCCGTGTTGCGCCGACCTCAAGTAACATGGGACAAGGGCAAAAAGATGATGATGAACTCAAATAACTAAAGAACAGAAGGAAAAAGACGTCGTTTTGGGTTGTTGGAGCCCTCAAAAGTCCAACAATTGATCTAACTGCAATGCTTCGATATCGCCTTCGGGTTGTGGAGGTCAGACGGCAGTCGCTTCACGGAAAATATCTAAGTTAAGCCAAAATCAACAGTTAGACTGGTAAGGCGGACCCCAGACTCAAAACTTGAAAAAGCTTCAGATGCGACTGGGATTAACGCTGAGATGATGATGATGAGGAAGAAAAAGATGAAGAGTCACACGATATATCCAATTCAATGAAATAATAACCTACAACTAATTACCGTAATAATCACGTTCGTCTCACTTTTTGCAACAAAACTATTAACGAATTAAATAATAACATGAATTACTATCCGTTGCGCAAGCAATAATTACTATAATAATAAGCAATAAGAGTTAAGAAATAATACACTATTAATGTTGGTCATTGCATTATCTGTGGTGTAAGAAGATCATCTCTGTAGAACTTTTTATTTGGAGGATTATTGCAAGTATATATTTGCAAATATGATGGTTTTCTCAGGCCCAGCGATTTTTTTCTCGGCGGTAGGCCATAACATCGGCTGCCGGTAGAAGTTACCACCCACTAAACAAAGTCTTGCCGCCAAGCGATTCATCGTGTTCGGCATGATGTGTCTGGCAAAAACCGTACGGAGTACGGGTTTGAGCAGTTAATGTTGCGATGTCGGGTACGATGCGCCAAATGTTCTTGTCTCGGGAATTAGATCGTGGGGATCTCCAGATCAGTCTCCCTCTGGCGCAGAATCGTTGGTTGTGTTCTTGGATTTAACATTGCATCACCTCGCTCAACCTTTCGCCTTCCTCGATACTCAGATTTTTGGGCTTAATAAACTATCGCGCTTTACCATCAACGATTGCATCACTGCCTACCATCAGGCGGGATTACGGTTAAGCGCTAGTTTATAATTATAAAAAAGAAGACTTCATCCGTAAAGAATCCTAAGTTTGTAATGCGGGTTATAAAAACAATTTCTGTACCAATATTGGTCAAATTTCCTTTAGTAGCATACGTCAACAGTAACGATCAACGATATGTCTATTCATCCATACAATCAGTGATGTTTATAATATCTAGTGGGATGTATTACCAATAAATAACCTACATAGTAAGTATTAAGTTTCCGTGAGTTTAACAAACGAGGAGAGCTTTTTGATTCGGCTGTATTGGCTTAATATTTCCCTATATTGCAGTCTTGTCGACTGATTCCGACCATTCTCTCATTCTCTTTATTAGTCACAAGCTACTTAAGGACTGTTCGTCAGAATTCATCTTCATCACCATTTCCACCTTAATAATCCCTCGGTCTCCTCTGCAGACGAGACAAGAATCTAATAATCCATACATTATGTTTCTCTTTCACTTCATGCGAAGTCCCATACATGTACATACATATTTATAAATGTACATATTTATCTGGTGGTTGAACTCTGCTGCAAGTCAAGTGGTGCTAATGTATAGTACACTCACGCCTTTGTTTACTACGCGTCTCAAGAGTGCTAGAAATAAAACTATGGTGTCATCAAGTTGGAAGGTGTTGTGTTTGCAATGTATTCCATCTACCAACATGTCAGATTTTTTGTTATACAATATGTAAAGAAAACCCTGTCCGATCCGTGAAGGTGTTGTTAGGTATCGATAACTGATTCTATTAATGCCTACAAAGCCTGGCTAAACTTAAAAAAAATGTCCCTTAAAAACTAAATATTATTTCGTAAAAAGAGGTAACATTATACAAGTGCGGTAGGCAATGCGTGCGCGGGCGAAGTGGGCAGGACACGCGGCTCGCGGTCGCATCGCTATTCGCTCATAATAATACCGACAAAACCGGTGTTGTCACTTTTTCAAAAATTACCTATTTTTGGGAGATTTGGAATTAATTCGCGGGAAAAAAAGGTTATTTCAAAATTCATTAGTATTGTTACTATGTTTATGTAAAATTTCATATTTTATTTGGTCATATGTTTACCTAACCTTTATTATTCTTAAGGGTCGGACGGGGTTTTCTTTACATATTGAAGAGCATAAGCTGTAAAGAAACAGGCATGTCCTATAAACAAAAATTGTCATGTGACATCTACCAATACGACACACGCCGTTTTAAAGTCACAAACGAAATAAGTTGAGTTCAGTGCATCTAAGGGATGTAGTGTTTGTATCTCCTAAAAGGTACATACATACTAACATTGTCTCATGTACACTAGTAGTCGAACTATAGTTGTCAATCTAGCAGTCTGTTAATGACACTGGTCAAGGTTGGACGTGTGCTGCTTGCGATACGAGTGCAGTGGTGAGCCAGTGAATTTCAGGTGTTACTGTAAGGACGAGGGGTCCTTTATCTTTCTATTCAGATAAGAAAAGTACAAAAGATGTTAGATTCCAAAGACCGAGTGCCTTTAAACCGAGATACATCAACGCAGCCTGGCAATAGATAGAAGATGGTGCTAGTGTATGATGATACGGTGATGAAATGATCATAATAAGTTTTGTTCGTGTACTACCCATGTACTGACCGTTCCTCCAGCATCTCGTTGAAGGTCTTGGACTTGGCGCGCGGCTGACTCGGTTCGTGTTCCATTCGCCGCACTTCCACACACCGCTCTATTATGTGTTCTACCCTCTTTCGCCGTGATGACTTCCAATTGTCCAAGTTCTGAAACAATAGGGTTTGTATTATTAGATTAGTTAAACATCATTATATCTAACCAAAGAAAAACCTTACACAAAGAATAAGTTGGGAGAAATATGCGTCCTTCGAAAAATTGCATCCACGTATATGAAACGCGATGCGGCCATCTTGTGGCCGATGTAAAGGCTTTACTTGCAGTATTATCATCAGGTTATCTCCAACTGTTAGACAGATTTATCACATACTAGCGGCCGCCAGCGACTTCGTTCGCGTGGAGTTAGTTATGCTCTGCTCCTATTAGTCGCAGCGTGATGTTATATAGGCTAAAGCCTTCCTGGATTAATGTACTATCCATAGTAAAAAAAAAATTAAATCAACCAGTAGTCCCCGAGATTAGCGCGTTCAAACAAACAAACTCTTCCGCTTTATATATTTAGGTATTAGTATAGATATAGATTCCGGATTGATGATTGATTGGAAAATTATTTTGATAAAAATGTGTTAATTTATAGTTATGCTTAAAGATTATGAATTGATAACAGTAGCTGGACTGCTGGAACTTTAAAACCTACTACAACCCGAAATGGGAACGTAGGAAATAGGGACAATTTTAGTGTTATAGTTATGCTAAAATATACCATTATTGTAAAGAAAACATGGCGACAACAGGAGTCAACATAAGTCGATAATAGTATTCCTATTGCTCAGGAGCATTCAGAGAGAACTCTGTGAAAGGGATTGATCCGTACACCACCACGTGGCCACTGTGCTGGTTGGTAGAAGCTACATATCTTCGAATTTTTGGTTGAAGGACATAAAACCACATTAAGTTTTTTTTTTAAATATATATATTATAAACTAGCGCTTGACCACAATCCCGCATGATGGTAAGCAGTGATGCGATCGTTGATGGTAAAGTGCGCTAGTTTATTATGAGCCTATTCACTCTAGCCTTGAAGACACTCAAATTGTAGTGTGACGGAAACACCGCCGCCGGCAAATTGTTCCAGTCCCTCAATGTACGCGGTATAAAAGAAGAAGCGAAACGCTTCGTCCGGATCATAGTGGTTAGCAGTTCAAGTCATTAAGTCTGTCACGTAGTTTTTTATCTTCTCCTCCATTTGAAGACCAAATCTCAATAAATGGCTAGTTAACACAATAGTTAATCATAACTACTGCTCAATCAGCAACTAATGTTCTTCTTTGCACAACTGATGCATATTTAACTTCTGACCCGAAAGGTTACAGATGCACTTAGCCAGTGAGTAATGTTTATGTATTTATCTCAATGTTGTTCAATTTATATTATTAATTAAGTAGAATTTATGTAGATTAATTAAGTGGACTAATTGCTCTGTATCGTTAATGCGGATCTACAATAAGACCTTGAGACGAGAAATGCAGGATATAGGTGCTTGGCTGATTGGATAATTAATCACAGCATCCACTACCTACCAAATTGTTATAAGCATATAGAAAGATGCTACAGTTCTATCTACAGTTTTATCTTGGACACCAATGACTGATTAAAAGGTAAAGGAAAACGTCTTGAGGAAACCTGGACTTTAAGTCTGAAATCACCAACCCGCATTGAGCAAGCGTGGTGATTACGCTCAATCCTTCTCTGTATAAGAGGAGACCTGTGCCCAGCAGTGGGACGATAAAAGGTTGATGATGATGATGACAGTTCTTTCCTAACATTTATTGTGTAGTTTTTCTACAAGAATCTTTCAAAATGGTGAGTTATATGGTCCACAGCTTGGTGCTTTAATGGCGTCACTAATTAAATACACGTATACAGTGTCTCCTGTTTGTTTAAATCGGGCACTCACTAGTGATATATCGCTCAATTGTCGGAACATAGTTTGATTTCATTCAACATAATTATTAGCTTATTTGTTTACAACTTTCTTAAATAATATCTTGGAGCAAACTGCACAAAGAGCTGTAAGGCAAAGGTCACTTGCCGAGGTCGGCATTATGCGGATCATAGCATCGCTATAATGAAATTAAAAGTAATAACGTGCAAAGAGTACTCGAATTGAAGGAAAGAGAGGGAAGGCCTATGTCGTAGGCAAAGCAGCGTAGGCGGCAACATTCAAATTAAGAATTATTTTATGCTGAAGTTTTTTTTTTTTATAACCTTACCCGTGTGTTAAATTAATGTCGCCTATGTACATTCTAATATATCTTTAGTTTCAATCAGACTCAGTTCAAATAAAAGTTTACTAGACTTAATAAATTATAATCAATGATTAACTATGTATGAATGTTATTATGTAATCTTCTAAACCAGAGCATGATTACAAAATATGCATTTTAATAGGCTGTCACAGACTACATTTGCCTAGCGGAATCTTCTCCGCAGTATTTTTCATATCCTTTCCATTGATATAATATTAAACAGATATGATATGCCCTAACAAATTAACCGAAATAAATGTGCCGATCGGAGCAGCAGCACACACATGCAATTTTTTTTATTCTGCGTACATTTCACACGTTGGCACAGTGTGAGTGAGATGGGGCGCAATCTAAAGTATAGAGAAGAAAAGGATGGCTAGTGTTTGTCGTTTGCGCTTAAATAGAATCGACGAAAACTAAAGCGAATTGCTGGACTTACCTCCTTTTGTACGCTTCATTTTCAGTGCGCTAGTGACGTATCTACCTTAGTTTAATATTATATCAATGATCCTTTCTAATGATCACTCCACAATTTCCTATCTACCAACGCGATCTAAACTTTTTATTAATTAGCATGTAATATATTCTAGCCTCGTAAATCTATAAACAAATGGTTTCTCTGCTGTGTAATTAATATACATATTACGTCTGGCGGCCACGCTCTCTTCACTTATGGGCGACGGAGAAAACCCTGATATCGCGCCGAGTCTTACGTCTTAATTACCATCAAGATTATCAACCTGCTTCACGCTTTAGTCTTATGTGAAGTAAATAGAACTGTAAGTATACTAAAAAAAAACTAATTAGTCCGTCTTAATTAGGTCTTAAATTTTTTTTTTTTATGGTTTGATAAAACAAAATATATGTATCCAATATTTTTCTATAATCTGAATGACGGACTAACTAGATTTTTTTTTTTTACCCAGGATACATCCCTACTATAGCTTTTCCCCCTCCTTAAATCAGTTAAGAGTTTGTCATTCGTGCATAGATATCTTTCCCAAAAGAAAAGACTCTTTGGAGTTAATGCTAACTGACAACTACGGAAAAAAACGTTTACATTTACGCAGATGCCATTTCTCTTATTGGCAGGGTAGTACCTGCTTCGCCAAAAGACACTTGTCTAAATCACATTTATACTCAAACGTACTAAAATTTAAAAGCCCAAGCAATCTGTCTCACCAAGACAGACAAGATGCAAGATGGACGTTTCGTGTGCAATATATTCAGTTGTAGCAGACTGAACTGGACAGACAGAACTGGAAGCTGAATCGAACATAGATGGGATAAGGATAGGCTTGATGATTGAGGTATATATATTTTTTTTTTATAAATTATAAACTAGTGCTTGACGGCAATCCCGCCTGATGGTAAGCAGTGATGCAATAATTGATGGTAAAGCGCGCTAGTTTATTAAGAGCCTATTCACTCTAGCCTTGAAGACACTTAAATTGTAGTCCGACGGAAACACCGCCGCAGGCAAATTGTTCCAGTGCCTCATACGCGATATAAAGGACAAGACGAAACGCTTCGTTCGCATCGTAGTGGTGCTAACAACGTAAGGGTGGAAACTCGCCGTACGAGGGGTCGTCCGATGATGGAAGGAAGAAGGGGGAATTAAATTCTTCCGCCATCTCACTACGACCCAGACGACAACCCTTTCTAACCTCTTCAACCTACATACAAACATACTCTTCCCTCTGTTTATTTTTACAGTCCAGTTATTGATAAATCATGACAGTACTGGTTGTCGATACATCGAGAGAGTGGATCGTTCTAGTTGGCATGTTCAACATTGCGTGTGCCGGTAGCGAAGGCTTTTTTATACAATTTCGCTTGCGTTATTTAAACGTTGCCATTTTGTATGGCACGAAGTGTAAGAACTGGCGAGGATGGATGGGTGGTTCTTTAGATTTTATTTAATTATTATTGTTAGTAGAGCTTGACTTGACTATGGAAGGCTGTAAGTGATGATGAGGATACAAGATATTAAAATGAAAAAGATTTTGGAACCAGAAACAAATCTATCTGACTTTTTAGAAACAAAAGAAGTAAACGGCTATGTATTGCTCCAATCTGAAATTGCAATAACCATTTTCAGCTAAAATGGTAAGTAAACAATAATGTATGCCTTTACTTATTATTCTTTTAAAGTTCGAAATCTCGTGAAAATGCGTTCAACCGTTTTAGAGATTGGCAAAATAAACCACCAGACAAAAAAAACAAGATATTAAACACAATGGTGCCGTTCAGAACGTGAAATCAGTAACGTTAAACTATTCATCTGAACTGAATCTACTAACATATGGGAAATTTTGTTTTAATGCCATTAGTAGAAGTGCTAACTAAAGTGCGGTTCAGGGAAGTGCTTGAAATCAATGCTTGGAATATCTTGTTAATTTGACATAATAAGCAGACACTTCGCGGGTTCGAAGTCAGGTTTCCTACATAAGTTTACAATTTAAACCAATCCAACCAGAACTTAATAGACCTATTGAGTGGCGGCTAGGAAATACAGATATTTATAAATCGCCAACAGTTGTGCAACCATCGTCTTGGCAACTTAACGACGACTAATCTCGGCTAATCTATGTAATGACCGCAATAATGGGTGTAGTGAAAAAGTAAAATGTTATGTTCTTGTTTGGCATTCTTTAGAATGTTTAAAAGACGACTTTTATCGGTATTTGGTATGTCAAGTGGGTTAGAAACTTGGAATGTTCTATTTTTATCTCGCTAGGAGGGATGGCTCGGAAAAATCCGATTCATCAGGATAGATTTTTTTCTAACGTGATAGAATTCTTGTAAAAACCCTGTTTATGTTCAATTATCATTCGAATTGTGATTATAATTGCGGTGATTGAATTATTATAATTATGTTAATTGCAGTGTCGGATTGCCTATCAATTATCTCCAAGACAAGATGATTAAAAATTAAAAAAAAAAAATAATTAGGTAATAATAGCAATAAAAAAGTACTTAAAAAAAACTTAGGCCCACACTAGGAATTTTTCCTGTGTCGTGGGTGCGTTTACAAACATACATTCACGGTCATACAAATATTTGTTCCGTGCGGGAATCGAACCCACAACACGCAGCGCAGCAGGCAATGGCTTAACCACTGCGATAACCGTGCTGTCTAAATAAAACAGTCTTCCACTGTATATTATTTTCTTTAAACTAGCACTCTTGTAACTTCTTAAATACTCCAGAAAAGATAAACAGCATCTACAAACGCAAGTCAAGCCACCTGCTCTCAGAAAAACTACCTTCACTTAATTACCAGCAACTAGCGCACTTCACAAAAAACAGTCGCAAACTTATTATACACAGGTACCACAAAGGGCGGCTCGTTACTCCGGCCGGAAGTCGTCGCCAGGCATGCGTATGCGCACAACTTCCGGCCTGCGCCCACGCCGGAGGCAGTGTAACTTTTGTTATTGTTTTGTTACGATCGAAGTAAACGGCCCCAAGATGTCGGCGACATCCCCTGTCATTATCAGATGTTTTAAATGCTGTGGCTGGAGGAATCTGTCATCGGAGTAATTGGAGAGAAACGGAGGTGGAATGGAAATGAAGAAAAAAATTGAGAATGTTGTCTATTTGTGGTGTGACGTTTTTGTAATAGCTTCGGTTTTTGCTACCTAATTACTGGATCGTTTGTTTGTTCAGTGGTTTGGAAAAGCGTACTTATGTAATAAGTTTTAGGTTACCTACTGTGTTTATTCTTTTTCTTTTCATAAAATAAACTAAATTTATGTTCAGTGTATCTCTTTTTTTCTAATTGATTAATAAAAGGACAGAAGATAAATATTCTTCTTCTACTTCTTCAGCCTATAGAGGTCCACTGCTGGACAAAGGCCTCCCCCATTTTTTGCTGGCTTTCCACATTGGGAGGGTTTTTCATAATACCCACGCTTGGCGGGCGGGTTGGGGATCGCAGTAATTTGATATTCCACAAAAGAAGCGCTGCTGCCCGCTTCCCTGGTGAGAGTTCCCTTAGTCGCCTGTTACGACACCCACGGGAGGATATGGGTTGGTACTATTCTAAGCTCGGCACAGCCTCGGACAGCCTCTGTGGCGTAGCGGTAGCGAACGCGGCCGCTGCGCGGGGAGGCGAGGGTTCGATCCTCGCACAGTGCAAATATTTGTATGCATGAATATGAATATTTACACTGGTCTGGTCGTGCCTCGGAAAGCACGTTAAGCCGTTGGTCCCGGTTGCCATACGAACATCTAATGGCAGTCGTTACGAGTTGTTGGAGCCCTCAAAAGTCCAACAATTTATCTAACTGCAATGCTTCGATATCGCCTTCGGGTTGTGGAGGTCAGACGCCAGTCGCTTCACGGAAAATATCAAAGTTTGGCTAAAATCAGCAGTTATACTGGTAAATCGGACCCCAGACTCCAAAGCAGAAAAGGCTTCGGATACGACTGGGATTAACGCTGAGATGATGATGATTGATGACTATTCTAAGCTCGGTACCACGGGGGAAGATAAATATTAAATTAGTCCTATCAAAGTTAGTCTATTATTTTGCAGGGTCAGTCTGTTATTTGGCTGAGGGGCTCGTGGTTAAATAATAACAGCCGCGCAGGTCAACCGCACAGGTTAAGCAACGCTTGCCGCGGTTGGTCTGTGGATGGATGACCATCTTTACATAACATGTAAAATATTGGTATTCCGCTGAATTTGGTTAGACTGGATGCTGACCCCAATGAAGTTGGGAAAAGCTGGCAGATGATGAGTCTATTATTTGGCTCACTAGTTGTGGTTTATTCGCCTTGTGTATATCTATATACTTATCCGAAACAACCTAACTTAGATCCCACACTTATAAGTTATGCCTTTTTGAAAACTAACAGAAAATGCATAAATATATCCAGCATTAACGTCATAAAGACACAACAAACAAAAACAAGGCACTTTGGAGGGTTTATGACTTATAAATCAATACCCACTCAGGGCTATTAACTAAGGATTTTGAAATCGCTGCATGTAAAACGGAACTAACTGGCTTATAACGCAGCAGCTGCGCGAGCGCCGGGATTTCATTTTTACGAATACCTATAAGGAGGCAAGGAAGGGGAAGTAGAAATGTGTAGTTACTATAATGGGGAGGGTTTTGTAGGAATGATTTAGTTATATTCCATTACTAGCGGCCGCCAGCGACTTCGTTCGCGTGGAATTAGTTATACTCAGCTCCTATTGGTCGCAGCGTGGTGTTATGTAGCCTAAAGCCTTCCTGGATTAATGGGCTATCCAACGCAAAAAGAATTTTTCAAATCGGACCAGTAGTTCCTGAGATTAGCGCGTACAAACAAACAAACAAACTCTTCAGCTTTATATATTAGTATAGATTTAAGCTGTATTTTTAGGTAGTAAATTAAGGGTGTTGAACAGTTTAGCAGTTGCTAACAGTGATTCCTTTGGATGAAAATATTTGGATACCTTGTTTGTTTAAACTTTAATATTAATAATACATGTGAATAAAGTACTACAAAGGCTCACATATTTGTTATTCGAAATTATAAAGTCTCTCTCTCAACTCAATTCATAAAGTTCCTCAATAAAATCTAGAAAGAAATATAGATGCCATGTTTGTTTTATAGCGTAAGATAACTTAAGTCCATATTTTTACAAAAGAGTTCTCACTTTAGATCTAGCCTGAATTTGGAGCCAGTTACTTTGGTATGAACTTTATTCCGACAAACGTAAAGTTCATAATATAAAGACTCGGGTTTAAAATCAATTTTTATAATAAGAATTTAACTGGGTATAAAAATAAACCTTTTTTAATACCCAGACACTTTTGAGTTTAATTTGGTTACCCATCTTTAAAGTTTGGTTTGGCTTATTAAGTAGTCGGTCACCTTCAAAACATTGAACACTGATGACTAATACTTTAGAAATAACAGCTAATACAGAAACAAGGCTTTCTAATCACACCACAGCCTTAAAAGGGAATAAGCTCAAGGCACACAAATCGCGACAAACAAGGTACAGTCACGAGCAAAAGTATGTATACTCGGTTTTATTCAAAACTGATTTACTCCTATACTTTAGAATAAAATTTTAAGTTATCACGAACACAGCATTTTAAACCCATAGCTTTATGTAAAGTGTGTATATCAACGTTGCTTTCTTTATTTCACGAAAAAATTGCAATTGAATGTTACCAAGTGTTGCCATATGGGTGCTCCTGACGGTATAAGGGAATAATATTTGCAGAAAACTTCATATAAAAAATGGCTGGCTATTAACCTGGTTTTGGCGCGCTTTCCAGTTTAATCGGAAGCCCTGTAATTAACGGCCATTAGGAAAAAAAGTGAAAAACTTCACTCGACGGGAACATTGAAATATTTTAACGGCGGCCATGCTTGTTAGGGTTGGCGGGAACTAATTATTAAAACATCCAACGTAAAAAAATATGTCTTTTAATTTACTGAGTTGGCTTTTAGTCGATTGGCACGAATTTACTGGCCCGAACTTGACTGTCGTCGCTTTTAAATAATATTTATAATAATGTAATTTTTATAGGCTTACACGAATTGGCTTTTTTTAAAATAATTTTAAACTAGTGCTTGACTGCAATCCCACCTGATGGTAAGCAGTGATGCAATCGTTAATGGTAAAGCGCACTAGTTTATTAAGCCTATTCACTTAAAAAAGTAAGGAATAGGAAGGATGATGGCAGTTGAGCGGGGTGATGCAATGTTAATCCCAAGACCAACACAACCAAACTATGCTGCGCTAGAGGGAGATTGATCTGGAGACTCTCCACGACCAAACTCCCGACACAACAACATTTGGCGCATCGTACCCGCCACACATCGCAACACAACTGCTCAGACCAGTCCTCCGTACGGCTTCACCAGAAGACATCATGCCGGAACACGACGAATCGCTTGGCGGCAAGACTTTGTCTGGTGGGTGGTAACTTCTGCCGGCAGCCGATGTTATGGCCTACCACCGAGGAAAAGACATATTTTGAATGCTAAGCAAAACAGAAAAAAGGCAATAGCGCTTAGAAATGATATGAGTTACAACTTTACTTCATTATATAAAACTAGGTTTTCGCCTGCGGCTTCGCCCGCGTGGAGTTCGGTTATATCGCGCTTTTTAGATTTCCCTCGGGAACATCAAATTTTTCCGGGATAAAAGGTGGCCTATGTTCTTTCTCAGGGTCTAAAGATTGTCTGTGCCAAATTTCATCAAAATCGGTTGAGAGGTTTAAGCGGGAAAGCGTAACAGACAGACAGACAGAGTTACTTTCGCATTTATAATATTAGTATGGATAGGTTCTTAATCTGACGACATTAATCAAATGTTAATTGGCGATTAATTTTGTTAATGACTGAAGTAAATAAATTTTCAAGAAGGCATTCTAGTTGTTTCTTTTTTGTTTGTTGTTTCGTTTTTTTCTTTTCTTTTCTTTTTTCCTTCTATTTTATCAAGAAAAGGACAAAAGATAATATTAGTTTTATTTAGTCGACCCTACCGAAGTTACATCAGAATCTGATCAATGGTGTCGGAACGCATAGAGGTCAAAGTTACAAACATTTGAGTTTAATAGCATACACCGGAAACTTTACGACAACGATTTCCATAAGAGGCATTTGCACTATTTGCACAGAAAAACGTTACATTGCGTCACAAATGAGGATCTAAAATGTTCAAAAATTGCGTTACGAAACACTTGGTCACTTGGTTTTAGTCCTTTTATTATACGTACACTTAAGTTACGAAACGCTCTAAGATGAAAGAGACCACACGGTAAGTAATACTTAACCCACTGGTGACCATTAAGTACTAACGAGAGTCAGTTTTTCTGCGGGGAAATCAAATATGTGTTCACCATTCTCATGGCTTGCAGCAAATGTTTTATTTCACTTCTAACGCGCAACGGCCTCCACAAAATCCTACAAGGATCTCTTTCCTCGCGCCACCATTATTCTCAATGAAAAGAAAGCATATATCGTTAAAAAGACGATTCCTGTAGGTAAGCAAAGTTTTTAAATATAATTGAGAAAATATTCTGACTTTATTAAACTCAGGTTCCATTGATCTTTTATTATAGGTACTTAGTTACTTAACGTATTCGTATTCCCTCGATTGGACTTTTTCCATTATTAGAATATTGGTTTTTGAATAGTGGATACTGTAATATCGCACAGTTGACTACGAGAACAAACAATCCTAACATTGGCATAGCAGGTGAAAACAGGCAAACTGCTGATTAGGTGGTCTCGGTGGTAGGCCATAACATCGGCTGCCGGCAGAAGTTACCACCCACTAGACAAAATCTTGCCCCCAAGCGATTCGTCGTGTTCCGGCATGATGTCTGGTGAAGCCGTACGGAGGACAGGTCTGAGCAGTTGTGTTGCGATGTGTGCCGGGTACGATGCGTCAAATGTTGTTGGGCCGGGAGTTTGGTCGTGGAGGGTCTCCACATTAATCTCCCTCTGGCGCAGCATCGTTGGTCGTGTTATTGGGTCTAACATTGCACCACCTCGCTCAACTGTCGTCATACGTTCCTATTCCTTAGTTTTTTAAGTGAATAGGCTTAATAAACTAGTGCGCTTTACCATCAACGATTGCATCACTGCTTACCATCAGGCGGGATTGCAGTCAAGCACGAGTTTATATTAAAACAAAAAGGATTTATTGTTAAAAAGACGATTCCTGTAGGTAAGCAATGTTATTTAAATATAATTGAGAAAATATTCTGATATTATTAAACTCAGGTTCCATTGATCTTTGATTATACTTAGTTACGTAACGTTTTCCCTCGATTGGACTTTTTCCATTATTAGAATATTGGTATTCGAATAGTGAATAGTGTAATATAGCACAGTTGACTACGAGAACAATCAAATCCTAACATTGGTATATCAGGTAAAAACAGGCAAACTCCTGACTAGGTACTTCTACATACAATACTTCGGCCTGTAAATCAATTATCGGTTCTTAAAACGCAACAGAATTCGTCAACTCTGCAATAATAGATTTGAGAAACGCACTTCCTTATTGGTCTACTAAAAGTCTCGCCTGAAACTCTAGAATGTTTATGTTGATTCGTCGGTGTTCCAGATGAAGTGCGTGCGCGCAAGCTGCATACCCAATATGTTCCCAAGCTTTGAGTGTAATGGATTTGTCATCTAGTTAGTCACAGTTCCGTGGTTCGAGAATTCCCTTTGCACAGTTATGAGCGGATTCTTGGTATGAGTTGTATTTTCCAAATGGCAAAGGTACGCAATGATGCAGCTACTGTTCCTATTACATCCTCCTCTCGAGGATGCCCGTTGATATTAATACTGTCAGTGATGGTTAAACTACTCCACCGGCATATTTAACTAAATGTAAACAAAAAACCATATGATTTTGTTAAGCGACTAAACGTAATACCAGTCACTTAAGTTGTCATGCTACGTCAGAGTGGTACTCTTCATTTTAACCACATTATAATTAGTTAATATTAGTTTACTGATGTGAACTAGGCTGGCGCTTTTAAATTTGTACTTATTATCAGAATGACTGCTTCGTTAGAGAGCATAAGGTCCTGGGTTTGATTCCCAAGTCATTCAAAGTGTTATGGGTTTTTACCACCAGGAATTTCTTAGTTCTCTCCCTACGCCGCAGTGTGTGCCTGCTTAATGGCAATGTAAGATAGGTAAGGCATCTTAAATTACGTCTTTGTACAGTAGTGCTACCAAGCTACCAGAAATTAACAAATTTTCCCAACAAACCTTACCTTACTTACGAACCTTATTGCATCAGCGATAAAGTCGGAAATCTATTTAAAAAAAATGACAGATTTAGTAATTTGGTGTGCTGACATCTGCACCCATATTTCTGCTAAACCATTATCGGAAAATAGTCGTGAGTAAGTTATATCATTACCAGAAAATTCGGTTCTTTGGTCAACTATACCTATAGTAAGGTTATTTTGGTAAGATAAAGGCATAAATACGTCCATGAATGCTTAGGTCACTCATGGCATGTACAAGTACTAAGGGTACGTCTGGCGCAGATTGAAAATGAATTATTTATTTTACTTGATAATATCTTACATAATTCTTACTTTAAATGATTTTATTTACATATATGTAGTATTTTATATTTATTTGTTGATCTAATAGCCCGCGATATCACAGACTAACTATGTACTAGCGTTGCAATATTTCTTTATTTTAATGTCGTAGCATCATGCTGAGATAAGAGGCTTTTGGCCTCGTATAAATAGGTATAGGACTTTCTGATGGTTTTTTCTATTTATTTGTTACTTTTTTACATTATCTGATTTTTCATGTCCGAATTACAATAAATAATCATCATTATTTCTTCCATCGATCAAATCAGCTTGATCCTGAGATTTGCAACAAGCACTATTCCAACCGTTCTGATCTACACTAGGTACATTTATTTCAAGTTCACTCACTACACTCACCGACTGCCAGTCCTCCTGCCTCTCAATGCGGGCAGGGTCAGTCCTCTTCGCGAGTTCTGCCCTCCTCAGCTGCTCCCGTGCCCGGCTGCCCAAGTCAGCAGGTCCGACACGCACGAACTGAAGTGGGTTGCCCGCCGGCTTGCCCGGGATGACAGCCGCAGTGTGCGGCCGCGTCGCCAGGAAGTCTGCGCTGTCTGTTGTCTGGAAAGATGAAACAGAATGGTTAGGATTGAAGATGACGTTACACTGGTTGAAATGGAAAGATTTACCGTTGAGTGACGAAATCTCCGCAATTTGGAAAAAGATGACGCTCTGATGTGACAGGATATTGACACACAATAGTGCAAGTATGGTTGTTTTAATTTATATATTTTTTTAACTCGTATTATATTTAATAGATACGCCTTTTGAAATGTCCATGCCGTGCGGTAACACACAACAATGTCCGGAATACCGAATGGTCTGCCTCCAACACTTATTAGGATTCTTGGGGTGAAGTTCAAAACCCATAAGCCTATTGAAATCGTACAAATACAACTCGTAATCTCGACTTCCCTATAGTACATACTCATGCTAGTTTGTTCCGGACAAACCTGCACAGGTAAATTTAAATAAGAGAAATGTATTCTAGTGCTCACTTTGAGGATGCTGCATCAGTGCATGTAACACTAGTTTTACATGACAACTAAGAGAAATGGGAAGCGCAGCAAAAACCTGAGACCAATACTAACAATTTACCATTTGCGATTCTCATCGTACATCAAGAAGTAAAACGAAAGTTCTTTTACATAATTATCAAATCGTGTTTAAAGTGGGTGTGGTCAAATACTTCTTGATAGATTTGCTGGAATTATGAACCGATATAAGAAATAATTATATCGGCGTTTCCACGCCTGCGGGTATAGTTATGTTATTCACCATTTTGTGATGAATGAAGAAATAATATCACCTACGTTTAGTACAAGATATTCCAGACATTTCCGGATAGAACAGCAGTGACTGAATCATGACGTTTTCGTAAATGTTTAGGCATTTTAATGGTGGTATAGAGTCATCATGTTAATCCATACTAATATTGTAAATGCGAAAGTAACTCTGTCTGTCTGTCTGTTACGCTTTCCCGCTTAAACCTCTCAACCGATTTTGATGAAATTTGGCACGGACAATCTTTAGACCCTGAGAAAGAACATAGGCTACCTTTTATCCCGGAAAAATTTGAAATTCCCGAGGTAAATCTAAAAAGCGCGATGTAACCGAACTACACGCGGGCGAAGCCGCGGGCCGAAAGCTAGTTATGTCATAATTTCTAGACTAAAGATTAGCCGAACAATTTTAGAAACTCAGTAAAGCGATTCCTTCAGCTAGACTACAGACAGTAATGTTTACTAAGAGCTTGAATTTTCGGAAGAAAATACATAGCGACCACCTAATACTTGGGAGATTTGTTTTCGTACAATCACAGAACGTTTTAAATATTATAGTTGAGATGACACAAAACCTTGACATTACAGGCACCCTTGCTTTTCATTGTTAGTCTGCTTGTGAGCAAAATGCGGTTGTCCTGATGTCATATAGTTACCATACATAACCATAATTAGTCTATAATACTGCCACTGCCGGATATATAATATGTTATTACCCAGTAACTGGGTAGTGGAGGTCAGATAGGCAGTCAGTCCATCTAAAATACTGATATTCAACTGAATTCGGTTAGACTGGAAGCTGCCCCAATATAGCTGGCAAAGGGCTAGGCAGATGATTATAATTGCCATTGCTGGGACACTAGCATTCTTTTCTCGAGAGCATGGCCTTGCTGCAATCTACCACGCAGCCCAGTATGGGTTGGTAAATGCTACTTATCTTCAAATTTTTGGTTCTACGACATGACAGTTTCCACTTCCACACGAAGGCTTTCCTTCGGACATTTGATACAATTATTTACACAGATAAACCGCCTGGCAGGGTTCGACCCGACAACCTTTAACTCAGTCTCGACCGCGGCCTGCACTGTGATACTTACTGAATAATAATATATACCTAAATATTTTTTCGAACTTAACATAATTTAAAAGTAAACCACGAAGTTAATAAGTATGTAGATCCAAAATTCTGAGTGAATTACTCCGACATTATCATAAGATTACGAAAACGGTTCTTTTTTGGTAATTTGCAGCGACTGGACCGTGGTTAATTAACAAAAATTTGATTCTATAACGGTTGAATAATGTTTAATAGCGTTAAATTGGAATTCTGGGAAAGTAATTAGTGTACACTAATGTAAAATGTTATGCAAATTATTGGATTATCAAGCGTCATAATTATGCAAAGGTCAGGCTACCGCAAATTTTCTACCAGGTAAGTATTTTAATATATACTCGTCATTCTCAAAATTAAGTTTTTCTGATATTTATAATTGCACGCTATTAATTGTATCTTGCTAAAGTAAGTGTAAGTATAATATTTTTTTGGATAGATCTGGTCTGCCTTTGTATACCTAAGAAGCATTAGGTCATATTTATAGCCCGATGTTAGACACATTAGGTCGTATGTATAGGTCCGACGACCTACACATAGGTACGCTTCTAACGTCTGCCTATAGATATGACCTAGTTCTTCTAAGGTCGAGGTATAGATAAGACCTAATGCTTCTATGGTCGTAATATGTACTTATATGTTCAGCAGTGGACAATTTTTTAACTGTAATGAGACCTAATATTATTATTAAAGCCGAAGAGTTAGTTTATTTTAACGCGGAAATCTCTAGAACTACCAGCAGTTTTTAAGAAAATCTTTTTGGATTTGTTAGCTCAATTCTTGAGCTAGGTTACAGGCGAACGATTCTTAGGGCTCCGTACACAAAGTTAAAAAATGGGACCCTAATACTTAGATTCCTCTGTATGTCTGGTTGTCACCAGGCTGTATCTTTAACATTTGAAAAGAGCCATTAAAGTCGTCCAATTGAAATAAATGCGTTGAATTTGAATTCGAAATTAATTTCTATAAGAATGGCGGAGCTTTAAATTCATCGGTTCCGTACCACGAAGTACGTCCATATAGCTTCGAAGGAAGAACGGACACGGAAGAAGAATCAATACTAAACTAGACCAAATTAATTATTAACGTATTATTTATTTGATACCGTGAAATAACTTAATTCAGCACCAAAGTGTGATGGCAGCGCGGGCCCTTTAAATTACGCGAGCTTCCTCAGATCGTTGTGCATTACTGCACTTTCTTATTTAGATACTTACGTAACACAAAAACTGGACCAATTCTTGTAATGTAATCTATGTTATTTAATGCCTTATTGGGGAATTTGTAGGCAAATTCTTTGAGTTTTTTTTTTCTTCTTTGTTCTTCTTCAACTTATAGAGGTCCACTGCTGGAGAAAGGCCTGTGGGCTTTCATTGTTTTGGGGGGGGTTTGCCATAATCCCCACGCTTGTCCGTCGGATTGGGGATCTCAGTAATTTGATATTCCACAGGAGAAGCGCTGCTGCCCGCTTCGCTGGTTAGAGTTCTCTTAGTCGCCCCTTAAGACACTCACGGGACCACAATGGTTTTCTTTAATAAGCTTTAGAGCTTACGGTAGATAACAATTAACATTCAATACAATCTGCATTTATTTAGATAAATCCAGATTATGTCGAATGATCTTTTTACATCCATTTATTTGACTTCAAAGTTTAAGTACTAGAAAATACTTTGCTCGGACTGGGAACGAATCCAGCACCCTACTTGTGCAACAAACCAATAATTATGAAGCATATTGCTAATCCATTGCTCCATATGTTCCAAAAAAGTGTCTGTTCAACAACGTAAATAACGCAATGAATGTTGTTCAGCTGTCAAAATGAAACCTATTGCTACTGATAGTGTGTTACGCAATATCCCCAGCAGCGCTAACGGTCATTAGAACAAGAACAAGATCAATAAATCGCTTCAAATTAAAAACACGCATACCCTCGTCTATTATACCGCATAAATAGAGGGACTGGAACAATTTGCTAGCGGCGGTGTTTCCGTGGGACTACAATTTAAGTGTCTTCAAGGCTAGAGTGAATAGCCGCAATAAACTAGCGCGCTTTACCATCAACGATTGCATCATTGCGGGATTGCAGGCAAGCACTAGTTTATGATTAAAAAAAAACAGCCGAACTTTGGATAAGTTTCACATAACAATCGTGAATACACCGATTATTTGATTCAAAGTCACGTCCAAAAAACAACGTGATAGGTCACAAGGTCTGATGGAAAAGTGATTGGTTTTCGTCTAGCACACCTAAAATACCTGAAGACTTTACAAGATTTTTCAGAAGTCAACACGGTGGAACAAGCGTCTAAATAAATGATGTTACTTTCAAAATTAAATTGAAACCTTTTTGTTGTAACATTTTTTTGTGGCCGTTAATAAAATCAAATGTCAATTCATACTAGGCTGAGAATCAGCACTTTTCGAACCATCAGACACGACCTTCACTCACCCTCTTCTAATAAACCACCGCGTAGCATTGCATCAAAATCAAATCAAAAAGTCAAAACCAAAAGTCATTTATTCAAATTAGGCTGAGAATCAGCACTTTTTGAACGTCAATATTACACAAGACAGTCCTTCAAAACGCTCGCCCATCGACACTTCCTAGTGCTTTCGCTGGGAAGAAGAAGTGGCGGAACAATATTCGCAGCAGCACATCTGTCTGTTCATTTACAACAACACGTGAAATCAAAACTACGTTTGCGCTCTGCGACGTTATGGATCTCTTTTTGGTTTAGCGCGATGTTTAGTAGTCTATAACCTCCTGACTTCCAACAAATATAAAATACTAGCTGCCGCCAGCGACTTCGTTCGCGTGGAGTTAGTTATGCTCTGCTCCCATTGGTCGCAGCGTGATGTTATATAGCCTAAAGCCTCCCTGGATTTATGGGCCCAACGCAAAAAAAAAAATCGGTCCAGTATTTCCCGAGATTAGCGCGAACAAACAAACATACAAACTCTTCAGCTTTATATATTAGTATAGATTCTGTGAATATCCCACCCACCCCTCCGTCTATTGAAAAAAACTAATTATTCCCATCTACTTAAATAATATGCCTAGAATTACAAACAAGCTAAAACTTCAGTTCCATCCACGCCATCTTTATTCTAACCACATCTACACTTCCTACACCGGATGAATTCAACTTATTGCATTTTAAGTCCAATGTCGTAAGAGTCTACCCCACAAGCGAATAGCGCAATACTTAATACCATTAGGCTGTTTTACATGAGCAGAAATGGCTTATATTCATTATGGTTAGCATGAAAAGAACAAAAAAAAATTGCCATACAAACATCTAATGGCAGTCGTAGCGGGTTGTTGGAGCCCTCAAAAGTCCAACAATTGGTCTAACTGCAATGCTTCGATATCGCCTTCGGGTTGTGGAGGTCAGACGGCAGTCGCTTCACGGAAAATATCTAAGTTTAGCCAAAATCACTAATTAGACTGGTAAAACGTAACCCAAACTCCAAAGTTGAAAAAGCATCGGATGCGACTGGGATTAACGCTAAGATGATGGTGATGATCCCTGTCTATAAATCGCCAAATCAAGGCGCGAAACTCTTTAGTGTAAAAGAGTCTTTACTACAAGTTACGTAAGGAGGTTAGCAAAAAGGAGGAGTATTCAAAACAAGCTACACTACAAAGGAGGTCGACTCGATAAAATTATACGATGTTATATTTTATTAAGTTAGATGTTGTTAATAAATATTTATATTAATTGGTTTTGTCGTGACCTCTGTCAGCTGTTTAATTGATTATCTGCATATTGTAATGTTACCTAAATTGACTTATGTAAGAGTTTTTATAGATTCTTCTTTATCGTTGTGCAGACGTCTAGCTACTACAATCTGTCGTATTTCTTTATTAAATTTTCAACTTTATTACTAAACATTTAAGGCTCAATATTGAGTGTCGTCCGTACATGCTTTTGCTATCGAAAAAGAAGGAAACCGCAATTTCCTGTAGCTGTTGTCAGCTGTGCCAATTAAAGATTGCTCCCAGAGGATCAAGTTAGCAGATTTAAAATATATCTTTCAAAACTGGAATCCTTAGATCATTATCTGAAAGTCTATATTGTACGCTATCTATCAGTTTAAATAGTTAACTAAAGATAAACAATAAATCACATGATTTACTAAACCGACTAAATGTACATAAAAATACATTAAATACATTTGTACTCTTCACAAGTGAGCAGTGGTGGCTTAGTGGTAATGGGTGGTAATGGCTGCGACTTACGATTTTCAGGTCATAGGTTCGAACCTAAACAGGTGCTTTACTTTGCTTACTTCTTTCATCATCAATATTCTCTAAACAGACAGCCTCCGTGGCGTAGCGGTAGCGAACGCGGCCGCTACGAACATCTAATGGCAGTCGTTACGGGTTGTTGGAGCCCTCAAAAGTTCAACAGTAGGTCTAACTGCAATGCTTCGATAGCGCCTTCGGATTGTGGAGGTCAGACGGCAGGCGCTTCATGGAAAATATCTAAGATAGCCAAAATCAGCATTTGGACTGGTAAAGCGGAACCCAGACTCCAAAGCTGTAAAAAGTTTCGGATGCGACTGGGATTAACGCTGAGATGATGATGATGATGATGATTCTCTAAACAGACAAAGAAAACTTCGTGCCATGTCCTAAAGTAGCATCTATCAACCCGGTCTGGACCCGTATGGAGGGTTACGGTCTACTTCCTCCCACAGAGACGAAGCCTCTGCCCCAGCCGTGGCAACAATATAGACCGAATATACTGATAAATCTTCACGCTGCATACAACATGTTAAACGAGTATTGCCGAGACAATAAACAAATATGGCCACAAAAGGCAATGACAATACATACTGACATGGTCGAATTCTCTCATACACGTAATTCTTCTACGGCTCATTTAACTTGCAGATGGATGCGTGTTCCAGGTCTATAAATTAACCTCGATAATGTTTTGCCTGCCTTAAGACAATAATTAATATGTCATTGTCAAACGCGACTCAGTTTAGGAGGACTAAGATTTTCCCAACCCCAGAAAGGTGAATGAAGGGTGAATCTCAAGCAGGTGGCATGACAATTCACCTCACCTCAGTTTTAAAGGTGAGATTCCAGAATAAACCAGTTGGATGAGAATCACAAAGCAGGTAAGCATGCCATACATGGAGGAGGTCTATACTCAGCTGTGGATGGAACTGACGCTGCTAATGATGATGATAAACAGTACCTAAAAGGTCATAGTGATAGTTTTTTTTTAATGACCTCATCGTGCAATTTGTGGTTCACGATACTGATGAGTAGAACAACCAAAGATAATAAATGGCCGCGGTGCACGCTACCATTATATAACAAAACAATTTCTTTAAAACAACTGTTTGGATACTACCGCAGTACCGCATTACTATGAACAGTGAAAGTCCATAAATGTTAGAAAATATTTACCAACAATCTGACGACGGCCGTCAAACACGACACTTTCACTATCAATGGCAATTACAAAACAATCGATACGTTCGATCACGCCCCTACATCACGATTGATTCTATCATTCCAAATTATCGAACGAAACTTTAAAATAAACTTACTTTTTAAAAGAAAGCGGAATCCCGTGACAAAGTTCACACTGGCAGCTGCATTCGGGGTTTTAAATTTAGAACATGCAATCCGTTGGGCGTTCTATATTTTCCGTTCGGTATGCGTGTTTAAATTTAGAACCAGACTTAGTTCACTGTTCGACACTGTCGTTTGTCACTCGCTCGATCTATTTTTAAATAATCAATCGAAATTTTAAATCGATTTTAAAGTTTCGTTTTGTTTCATGTATCAGGTGCGATGGCTGAGCGTAAACTGCGTTGAGAACTAACTTTCGCGGTTTTCCAAGCTACTGAGAGAGGGGAAAGTAACGTGTTGTGATAATTAATGCATTATTTTAACTGTGGAAACAAGCGTGGTTTAATTGATACGTAAAGCCGATCTTGCGTGTACTCGGATCATAATTTGTAACGTTTTGTTAAATTTGACTGAGTGACTTTAAGTTGGTATCTACTTTATTGCACATTACAAATTGTTTATAGGCGATACTGTTTTGATTGTTTACAGTTATTGCAGAGTTCATCAAAAATATTGTTGTTACCCCACGTATTTATTTTTTCGTTGACGTAATTATTATGAAATCGCGTGCCGGTACCAAGTTTTCTTATGTCAATCAATATAGCGCCAGTGCTATCTTAATAAATGCAATTTATCAATTAAAACTTCAATTAGTTAACTAACTCTGTCTATTGCGTTCAGTTCTGGACATTGGCATGTCCACCAAGTCACGTCACAACGCCCGGTTCACCTTCCGCGTCGTCTGACTAAACCGAATTGCTTAACATAATTAAAAATACCACGCCTGAAACCCTTAGAGCCTTAGAGGGCCACAACTACTGGGTATAGTACACACGCTCTCACTCGGTTGGCCAATGACAGTAATAGATTGTGTTAAAGGGCGATCTGCAGCCAATCTATTTTTACATTCTAATTATATAATTACATGTGTGCAATTGTTTGCAAGAGCAGCTGATTAGTGGGAAGACTTATGTATGGGAAGTATTTTTAACACAAAAAAAAATGTTTTGTGATAATAATACAAGCCAATGTTAGTTAGTGCCACTGCTGGGCAAATGACTCTTTTCAAGTCGATAAGGCGAACAATATCTAGTAAATACATATGTCAGTGATGTCCAAGATACACTTACTTAAAAGTTTAGAAAAAAACCGATAAATCGAAATAGGCTCGCCGATATCGACGGTTAAAAGGAAATAGGGTATAAGCGACAAAAAATGAAATGTTCAGGAGAGCCGTTCAAAGTTTTAAATTTTAGAAAAACAGACGTATTTTTGTCATTTATTAAGATATAGTGAAAACCGAAACTGTTATAAAATCAGAAAAAAATGGAGGCGTTGTCGGTATTTTTAGTTATAACGATTTGACGCTATTTAACGTAGTTTTTGTCGCTTATAACAATAGCTTTTAATTTTACAATAAGGAAATATGGCATAAGATACAAATGACAAAATAAAATATTAATGGATAAGAAGCCTAAGTGACATACCGATTTCTCACATCGCAAGGTAAAAGGGTATAAGAGACTAGGCAGTTCAATAAGTGTTATAGGAAAAGAAGGATAAGGTACTTTTCACTGTGGTTGTATAAAAGATAATAGGGCACAAGAAACAGTCAGCTTTCAAAACAATACCAGGATATAACACATTAGTGACACACAATGTCGCTTGAAACCAAAGGAAAAGAAGGATAATCAACATTAGGCATTGTGAGAGTCTATGGTAATATGGATGAAAAGACACCCCAAAAATAATGAAGTAGCGCAACCAACACGATCCTTCATCAGAATAGTAGAATGTTTTAAATAAAAAAATAAATGTATTGTTAATATTATTTTTTAATCAAGAAAAAAGAACTACCTAAAAAGATTGGGTAATTATATAGGCAACCTGCTAATCATTTTTGGACACAATAATACTGTAGCTAGTAGGTAGGTAACCTAATCAATGACGAAAACTTGGTATGTATCCGTAATATTAAATATTTAAAAAGTAACAACCATTATAAAAAATAAAAAAAAGCTTCAAAACTTAAGACTTATTTGGCTTTGTTAAACATAACATGGTATCCATGTCGAGCAGCAACGTTCAAAGAAACAGGAATAAAGAAAAAAAAAGTTCAAGTTCTTCTTCTTCTTCCTCAGCCTATAGATGTCCACTGCTGGACAAAGGCCTCCCCCAAGGCTTTCCACGATGACCGGTCTTGTGCTGCCCGCATCCATCGGCTTCCCGCGACCTTCACCAGGTCATCGGTCCACCTTGTTGGGGGTCTCCCTACGCTGCGTCTTCCAGTACGTGGCCGCCACTCCAGAACCTTGCTGCCCCATCGGCCATCGGTTCTACGAGCAATGTGCCCTGCCCACTGCCACTTAAGTTTAGCGACTCGCAGAGCTATGTCGGTGACTTTGGTTCTTCTGCGGATCTCCTCATTTCTGATTCGATCACGCAGAGAAACTCCTAGCATAGCTCTTTCCATTGCCCTTTGTGTGACTCTGAGCCTTCGTATGAGGCCCATTGTGAGCGACCACGTTTCAGTTCCGTAAGTCATCACTGGCAACACACACTGGTCAAAGACTTTAGTCTTGAGACACTGTGGTATCTTGGACGACGAGAAGATGTAGCGTAGCTTCCCGAAAGCTGCCCAATCGAGCTGGATTCGCCGAGACACCTCTTTCTCGAAGAGTACCGCTTTCTCGATGAGAAGATTGAAGAGCTGGAGGAAGAACTGAGCCGGTTGCGCTGGGACATTGTGGGGTTATCTGAAGTCCGAAGAGAGGGAGAGGACTCGATAATCCTGAAGTCTGGCAACCTGCTCTATTTCCGGGAAGGCGACCAGCTGTCCCAGGGTGGTGTCGGGTTTATTGTCCACAAGTCCCTCGTGAACAACGTGGTTAAAGTCGGGAGCCTTTCGACTCGGGTGGCGTACCTTGTACTGAGAATAACAAAACGATATTCGTTAAAGGTTATACAGGTCTACGCCCCGACGTCTAAACACTCTGACGATGAGGTGGAGGCTATGTATGAGGACGTCAGTAGAGCCATACATTCCTCCAAAACCCACTACACCGTTGTCATGGGGGACTTTAACGCAAAACTGGGCATGCGAGAGGCGGACGAGACGAAAGTGGGGCAATTTGGAGTTGGAAATCGGAATCCCAGAGGTCAGATGCTAATGGATTTCATGGAAAGGGAAGGACTCTTTGCGATGAATTATTTTTTCAGGAAACCATTGCACCGCAAGTGGACCTGGCTCAGCCCCGATGATCAGACCAAAAACGAGATAGACTTCATAATGACAACGAGAAGGCAAGTGTTCAACGATGTCTCCGTGATCCATGCGGTAAAAACCGGGAGTGATCACCGTATTGTTAGAGGCATCTTGAACCTCCACATTAGGCTCGAACGCTCTCGACTTATGAAGTCTACGCTCCGCCCAGCGTCAACACAACTCCAAAACCCCGAGAGCTTTCAGATCGAACTACAAAACCGCTTCGAATGCCTCGGTGAATGCGTAGATGTGGACGACTACAACAACAGGTTTGTGGAAACTCTCCAAACGGAAGGGTCTAAGTTCTACAAAACCCTCCGTTCAAAAAGACAGAAGAAGATCTCCGGTCCCACCCGCCGGCTAATGGAAGAAAGACGGGAGGTGATCTTAAAATCCCCTGATGACGCTTCGCGCATCAGATGCCTTAACAGACAGATCTCAAAGTCTCTGACTCGCGATATATGCCAATTTAATACAAATTGTATTAAAGAGGCTATCGAGCGCAACAAAGGCTCCAAAGTGTTCGCACGAGAATTGTCTGTTGGGCAGAGTCTACTTGCGAAGCTGAAGACTGGGGATGGTAGGATCGTCATTTCCAAGCCCGAGCTTTTGGGTGAGATGGAGAAATTCTACGGAGAGTTATACACATCAACACACGAACCTGTTGTAAGCCTGAGCCAAGAGCCAGATTAACCCGACACTACACCGACGATATCCCGGACGTCAGCCTGTACGAGATTGGTATGGCCCTGAAACAGCTCAAGAACGATAAGGCGGCTGGAGATGATG
Organism: Sesamia nonagrioides; assembly: GCA_017933935.1. Lineage (NCBI taxonomy): Eukaryota > Metazoa > Arthropoda > Insecta > Lepidoptera > Noctuidae > Sesamia > Sesamia nonagrioides. Next base: position 151,307 of record JADWQK010000893.1, on the reverse strand, counting down.
GAATTACGGCTGAGCTTCTGAAAGCGGGTGGCAAACCGGTTCTTAAAGCGCTTCAGAAGCTATTTAATTCCGTCATTCTTAAAGGCGAAACGCCTAAGGCGTGGCACAGGTGCGTGGTGGTTTTGTTTTTCAAAAAAGGTGACAATACCCTCCTGAAAAACTACAGACCGATATCCCTCCTGAGCCATGTCTACAAGCTGTTTTCTAGGGTCATCACGAATCGTCTCGCTCGCAGGTTCGACGACTTCCAGCCTCCCGAACAAGCAGGCTTCCGAAAAGGCTTTAGCACCATAGACCACATTCATACGCTGCGGCAAGTTATACAGAAGTCCGAGGAGTATAACAAACCACTATGCTTGGCGTTTGTGGACTATGAGAAGGCCTTCGATTCGATTGAGACTTGGGCGGTGCTACAGTCTCTCCAGCGGTGCCAAATTGACCATTGATACATTGAGGTGATAAAGTGTTTGTACAAAAACGCCACCATGTCAGTCCGTCTCCAGGATCAGGACTCGAAACCGATCCAACTGCAGCGTGGAGTGAGACAAGGAGATGTCATATCTCCTAAATTGTTCACTGCTGCGTTGGAAGATGTCTTCAAGCTCCTGGACTGGAAAGGACTTGGCATCAACATCAACGGCGAGTACATCACTAATCTCCGTTTCGCAGATGATATCGTGGTCATGGCTGAGACCCTGGAAGACTTGGGCAAAATGCTCAATGACCTCAGCAGAGCTTCCCAACAAGTGGGTCTAAAAATGAACATGGATAAGACGAAGATCATGTCGAACTCTCATGTCGCACCCACTCCAATTGTAGTTGGTTGCTCTGCACTCGAAGTTGTTGACGAGTATATATACCTGGGACAGAAAGTCCAACTAGGTAGGTCCAACTTCGAGAAAGGGGCGAAGTTATGCGTCATGGTTTGTACCAAATAAAAACAAAGAAAAAGTCTCACTTCAAAACCTAAATAATCAGTCAATAAGCGAATGAAGTGGAGACATATAAGTACTAGTAGGTAATAACAATTCCTATCTATAACAATTACCATCACATCAATAACAATTACTAAAAGGAACAATTTAATGGAACAAATTTTATAAAGATTAATGTATAAAATTTTTATCAAAAGTGACAATTTGGTGTGGTTTGCTGCTCTGCAGAAGTTGGTATATCACATTGAACAGGACAGTCGTAGATCAATTATCATTACTAACAATTTTTTACTTTATAGCTAGGAAAATAATTGGGAATATGATTGTAGAATGTGGAAGTAGGATATAATCGACACCATGTGATCTAATTTAATTTAAGTAATAAGGTATTAGCGACAAAACTGTATTTATATTGCATACGGAAGTAGGGTATAACCAACAGTGTGATATTGAAATAAATTTAGGAAATAGAGCATAACCGACATAGCTGTTATAGAGTACTGAATGGTAATAGGGTATAACCGACAGAGTAATATAAAAATTAATTTTGTATATAGGGCACAAGCGCCATTGCTATGTTAAATTACGAAATGGAAGTAGGCTATAAACAACGTTGGTACTTTTTAAAGGAAAAGCTTAAAAGGCATAAACAACCGAAAGCTTGACACCCTTATAAAGTAAAAAAGCATTACCGACAACAAACTCAAAATAAATCATTTTTGTAGGGGTACAAGCACCTTTATAACAAAAACGGCCTGAATTTTCGTCGGTTACGAAAAATAATACAGGGAAAATGATTTTTTTTTGCTAGGGCATAAACGCCAAAAAAGTCACCTTAGAGCCATGGGAGTAAGCGCATTCGATAGAGCGGAAAATTTTACGTAGGATGGCATACATAACTCATTTTTGACCAAAATGTCGCTTATGCCCTATTTCCTTTTAACCGTCGATATTATATTAATGTTTTATAACCATTTTGCGACAACACTGGACTTGTATCCATGTTCAACAAACTAAGAATGCCATTTGCGGCAAAAGTAAACGAATATTAACTAACAATTTCATTTATTTTCCAAATTATTCCCAAGAACGAAAAGCACCATAATATAAATCCACATACTCACAAGGTTTTATATACATAACTATAGAAACAATTGAATTCCTGTATGACATGAAAACCTCATTGTTTCAAGTTGGTAGAATAGTTTTCTTGTGTTGTTGTTGTAGTATGTTGTTATACCAGTCTTATTGTTGAAGTCGACATATTGACAGATTTATACGTTAGGTATACTTGGTAGTTTGTGGGGTGAGAAATAAATCCATACTAATATTAAAAATGCGAAAGTATCTCTGTCTGTCTACCTGTCTGTCCGGCTTTCACGCCAAAACTACAGAATCAATTGTAATGAAATTTGGTACACAGATAGTCTAGAGCCTGAAAAAGGACATAGGCTATATACCATCCCGCTATGACCAATAGGAGCAGAGCAGTAGTAAAAAATGTTGCGAAAACGGGAGCTAACGTAGACGTACATATTGCTCCCATTATTTTAACAGGCGCTTATTTTATATCAACTGAGCTCTTTCTGAAGTCCACGCGGACGGAGTCGCGACCAACAGCTACTCTTCCACGCAAAAACTACTGAACGGACTTGGATGAAATTTGGCACACAGATGGTTTATAATGAGAAATAACACATAGGATACTTTTTATCTCCATATTCCCACGGGATCGAAACGCACCCGGGTGAAACCAGGGGGCACAGCTAGTATTTTATATGGCATGTAGATGTATAATCTGTGTAAACAGTACACTGTAGACTACCTACATTATTTCTCTATCCTTCCCCTTAGTATTCCATTCAAAGGTTGTCTGTAAAAGTCACAATTTGTAAAATCTTTATATTAATGTGCTGTAATCTATGCATATGGTGTACATAATAAAGAGTATTCTATTCTATGCGATAGATGTGTACCTAGGTTTCACAGTGGCCCATAGCACTCAGGCGAGTGAAGGAACACGGGTAGGTTTGAGTCAGGTAAAGTCTGAGGAAGGTCATTTGACTATTTCTCACCCTTAAAAATAGGTTTCAGCGCACTCGCTTAACTGGCTCCCAGAGTCCCAAGGGTCGTCGCGTGATCTTAAATAACCTTTATCCTTCATCAAGAATTGGGCTAGTAAATACAGAAAGGACTTAAGTGGTTTCAAAGATTAGCGTGTTCAGACATACGAACCTTATATATATATATAACATCATTATATTAAGTATGTATACAGTTGTTTATACCCAAATATCTAGAATTTGTCGATTTTATATTGAACTGAATTATAATACTACATATTTTGGTTATTTATTAGTAAGCTGGTGTGGCTGTGCAACTAGTGAAATATAGAAATGTATAATATCACTGGTTTCCAATAAAGTTTACTTGATAGATATTTGGTGACATAAGTTTGTGTTAGTTAGATAAGGCAAGGCATTTAGGGCACCTATTCGCAAAGCGCCGATGCCAATAGCACCCATTTTATTCCACATTGCGCACCCTTGAAGTTAGACAGGGGGATTTACTGATTATTTTAAGGAGGATATTTTTTTTACGACATAGTTGGTGCAGTGGCTAAGCGATCGACTGCTGCGCTACGTTTCGTGAGTTCGATTCCTGCACGAAACAAATGTTTGTAAAACCTCGAAGTAGTTGTACCGGGTGTGGCTGTTTGTGATGTAACTTTAAATGTTTGTAAACGAACTGTTTCAATGTTTGTAAATGCAACGTTATTATTTAAAAAAAAAAGAAAAAATAATAATTACTATTGAGGAAAATCTTTACAACGTAGAATACGCACTTAAATCATTACGCATGAGATATACAGACTGCTGCGGAATTACATAATTTGTAAATCCTTCAGAAACTCTTAGAATGCGGACAAAGTACATAATTTTGTATAAATACAGAAATTATAGTAAAAGGCTAGGTATTGCGTTCTAGTCTATGCTACCACGTATATTGTAACAAACCTACATCTACGCAATTTCATAATAAATCTTTACAAATAGATAAATCGCTATTAAAATACGTGTGTTTCTAGGCTTACCAACCGATATACACTCATTATGATGTTACTAGTTCAGCTAACGATACTTTTATTAGAATGATTAATGCTTAAAAGAAGAACAAAATGCTTTATACGATTTTATATCAAGTACAAACTAGGTATAGGTAAGTACTTACTGGATATGATTGTATATTCGATATATTTATAAGCCGATCAACAGACCTATTTTGATGTATGGACACAAATAAAAAAAATGCGTAACTTACCAATAGACAAAACAAACGAATTCTTTTCAAATCTCTTTCACTCGTTCTTCTTTCAAACTTTCAAATCCTTCGATTGTTCTATCCTTCGTAATTCAAATTAATCCTTTTATTACAAAAAGGTCTGTACTAAGCCTAGTGCACACTCAGACTGGCGGTGTTACCGCTACACACTGCGTGCACTTTCACCAAAATCGTGAGTGTTTTGTTAAAGCCAGCACGTAATCGACATGTATGCGGTATTTTCATACCGTGTGGACGTGGCTTTACTTACAAACGGCGGTTATGTATTGGCAGTTAGGTTGAACTGAATTTCGAAGTGGCGTTAATGCATAATATGGGATTTAAATTTTAAGTAGGAAGGGTTCTAAATAACATAGTTTGCACCTGAGCGCTGATATAATTTAATGTAGTACTAGATGTGCTTCGCAGTTTTGCCCGTATAAGTTTAAAAACCTATCTATATGTCAATCCCGGTTTTAAACCTGTGTGATTTTTTTTTAAATTCGAATCCGTTGAGTCACTGAGTGGTTTTTGCGTGAAACAGTTACTAACATACATCCAAATTTTCGCATAATTTATGATATCAGTGGGAAGTATGATTTATCAAACATGTTTTTTTCGTATAATAAGATTAGCTATTCGTATTGTATAGAACTTTGCACTCGTGTCAAAAATAATCCGAAATAAAGTTTATCCAAAAGTTACTTAATTAAAATTCAAAAACCAAGTATTCCTCCACCTACACGCTAATTCATAAACATGAAATCTACGTGTATTACATCTGGGTTGCGCAGGCGCACCTGCCCACAACTCTCACCGCGTATTTTTTTATTATGAGACAAACATATTAATTACATTGATTATCTGGAGAATCACAGATAAACAGTTTTTATTAGCTTTTAGCTGAATATTCAATAATTAGTTAATTATTAATCGTGGTGGCCTAGTGGTTAAAACACCAGCCTCTCAAATATGGTGTACGGGTTCGATTCCAGGTCAGGCAAGTACTAGTGTAACTATTTAAGTTATATGTACTTTCTAAGGACACCAATCAAAGGACAATCCTTCTCTGTATGAGAGGAAATTTGTGCCCAGCAGTGGGACGATAATTTACCACGCGGGCCCAGTGCGGGTTGGTAGATGTTACATTTTCCTTCACCGTTTTGAGAGCGTGGTGAAGTAATATTTACATAAAGTAAAGCGCCTGACGGCGTTCGAACCTACGACCTAGAACTTGTAAGTCGCGGCCGATAGCACTAAGCCACCACTGCTATAATGTAAAGGGTGTAAGTATGTATCTGACATCGACGCACAAACGAGTACCATGGATCCAGTACATGATAGTGAATCCCCCATTTGCATTGGTGAGATTTTTTGTCGGCTTTTTCATTTAAAAAATAAATATGCAGTTTTTTTTTACTTTAGATCGTTCATAATTGCTATAATTTTATAACCCAATAAGATTTGAAGGTAAAAATTAATTAATTCGCTAATTACACAAAAAAAGCGCAATGTGAATAAAACTCGAAAAACTATCTTATCAGCTGATTTAATAGAGTTCACATCAAACATCAACGTCATACCTACAAATCCGCACGGCGGCACGCTTGCAACGTTCAAAAGCCGAGCCGACACTTTATTTTTAAACTGAATTCTGCAACCGTTCATTAACGCCATAAATGACTATCATAATTTTATTAGTGGCATGCGGCCTAGCCTTTTCGCGAAGTTTGCGTTACGATGTCAGATACACCTGTATATGGTGTACATAATAAAGATTATACTATTCTAACATCAGACATTAAATTAACTCGAAACTCTACTCCCCCTATAAACAACAACAAGCTTGAAGATGTAATATGGCAGGGTCAGTAACTCCGACTTGTGACCTTAGTGTGCGGTTACGCAACGTCACCGATGTCACAGTGTGTAGGCTGCGCCGGCGCATACCGGTGTTGTATGAGTATTAATGATTGCCAGATCGGACCATCGACTTAGAAGTAGTAGGCATTGATGTTTTCTGCCTGGATTTAAAACTAGATAGTGTAGAATGAAAATCATTTTTTTATAATAAAAAATAAACTAGTGCTTGACCGCAATCCCGTCTGATGGTAAGCGGTGATGCAAACGTTGATGGTAAAGCGCGCTAATTTATTAAGAACATATTCTCTCTAGCCTTGAAGACACTCAAATTATAGTCCGACGGAAACACCGCCGCTGGCAAATTGTTCCAGTCCCTCGATGTACGCGACATAAAAGAGGAGGCGAAACGCTTCGTCCGGATCGTAGTGGTGTTAACAATGTAAGGGTGGAAACTCGCCGTACGACGGGTCGTCCGACGGTCGTCCGAAATCATGCAATTCCCTCGCAGACTCACCAAAATGCATCCTATAATACATGCCTGCGATAACGCAAAACTAGATAATGTATAGTATAACCCGCGCAGATAAAGAAAAGATCTGAAAATGGCGGCGGATACTTATGGTACGGTTGACAAAACATGCCATTGTTCAATCACAAACTAAATGCTAAGATAGAAAAATGTCAAATTTACGTTGTAAATATTGTTATTCACAACGTAAATTTGACGTTTTACCTGTTTATTGTTGTGTTTGTTTTTATTGTTGTTTTTTATTTTTATTTTGTTGTTTTTGTTGAGTTTGAACAATCAAACTCAACAAAAACAACAATATCAACAAAAACAACAAAATAACAGAGACTTTAGCGGAACGAAATTAACGATAACTCGAAGTGCATCAAAGTAGCTTGGAAAGCGAATCCTGAATTCCTGACCGATGATTTTTTTTGCAGCACTTACTTCACTGTGTGAGTATAGACAGCGATAGAGAGTGAGTGAGAACGCAGGCGAGCGGACGCCATTTACAGATCTTTTCTTTATCTGCGCGGGTTATAGAATGAAAATCATAATTATACTTGTTTTAGCTATATACTTGGTTCAGCTAGTCCATAAATTTAAAGCCGCTCAGCGAGCTATAGAGCGGGCTATGTTGGGCGTCTCTCTGAAGGACCGTATCAGAAATGAGGTGATCCGACAGAGGACCAGAGTCACCGACATAGCTGAGAGGATTAGCAAGCTGAAGTGGCAATGGGCTGGTCACATATGCCGCAGGACCGACAACCGATGGGGTAAACGAGTCCTCGAGTGGAGACCGCGTCTCGGCAAACGTAGCGTAGGACGCCCTTGGGCGAGATGGAGCGACGACATCAAAAAGGTGGCTGGTAGTGGCTGGCGGAGAACTGCTCAGGATCGAGCTTGTTGGCGTGCCATGGAGGAGGCCCATGTCCAGCAGTGGACGAGTAGAGAGTGATAATGATGATGAGGTGCACGGTTCTAACAAAACAAAAAAAAATCGTTCCCTGTAGACCCTCCTTACTAGTACCTTATCAAATCTTGTTATTAAAACAGTAGATGAATATAATAGCAACAAACACAAATTGTATCCAAGTATACTCATGCTATATGAATCATGACCTCACAGCGCTTTGGGTGTCAAAGTTCGGTGTTTGAGAAAGTGTAGGAACCTATTGGAAACTAAGACACTTGATACTTGGTGCTAAAATCGATACTGAATGATAATTTTGATACATGATGCTGATATTTTAGAAGAGGTAAGGATACAGGAAGTGCTGGTATATCATATGTACAGGAGGCGGTGGTTTCTGGTATATTATTTGTGTGTATATATGTGCATTAATTAATGAGTTAGGATCAAGAAAGTATTGTTGTAAATTGTGATTTAGAATGTTGAAAGTGTGTTTTACCTAGGATATAAATACATATAGGTATGTACTTGTATGGCACTTTGCTAAGATAAGTTATTTTATTATTTCAGGAAATTTTCCTGAAAATCCAGAAATCAGTTAAAATCCCGACTTATTCAAAGTAATAAGATAAGTGTAGCTAATTAATCGATAACGATGTTTAAGTTCGAGATCTAGATAAAGAATATAATGTAGAAAACTTCTATCAAGTTTTCTATGTTGGACATGAAACTTTAAACTTTATACAAAAATATCGGTCGGTATCGTAACCCGCCTGCCAAGCATGGGGATTATGGCAATCCTCTGAATGTGGATGTTTAATTAGGAAGAACTCTTAATTTACACGTTTAAATTATTTGTAGTGCTGAAAGTGTGAAAGTGATAATTAGCTAAAGAAATTGACTGTGTAGCAAAGCGCTTTTAAAAGTATTCTTAGTTCTTTCATCATAACGTTTGCCCTCACGTTATGTACGAAAAGAACTGAATTTAATGTTATGACTATACTTCAAAGAGACTTGAGTTAAATAGTGTGACATCTATGTATAATAAACTGATTTTATATTAAATATTTAATGTTTTCTTTTATTTTTTAACAAAAATATATATCTGATTACAACATCGATAAAGAGGACTACAGACAGATAGGACGACTTTGATTTCCACCTTATTTCTCAATGACAGAATCAACTTCACCTACTGAAGCTGCCTCCCTGCAACCAACCTATTCAAATCACGCACAATACAAGACAGTGTACCGGTCAGGTCATAGACCCCGAACTTTTCCTTGTTTGATAACAAGTTCATGTTATTGATAAGTGTGTATTTCTATCAATCATTATGTTCTATAGGTGAACAGCCTGAAGACGAAACCAAGCTAAGTTATTAAATTATTTCCGCCTAGGCTGTTAATGTATTACCCATAATCTATACTAATATATAAAGCTGAAGAGTTTGTTTGTTCACGCTAATCTCGGAAACTACTGGTCCGATTTGAAAAATTATTTTTATATAATACTATATATAAATCTATCTATATATAAGCTATATAACATCATGCTGCGAACAACAGGAGCGGAGCATAACTAACACCACGCGAACGAAGTCCAGCGGCCGCTAGTAACGTATATTTGTATAAAATACTAGCAGCCGCTAGCGACTTCGTTCGCGTGGAATTAATTATGCTCCGCTGCTATTGGTCGCAGCATGATGTTATATAGCCTAAAGCCTTCCTGGATTAATGGGCTATCCAACGCAAAAAGAATTCTTCAAATCCGACCCGTAGTTCCTGAGATTAGCGCGTTCTAACAAACTCTTCAGCTTTATAATATTAGTATAGATATAATTATGTATTATAATAAGAATCGAGTTATAGTGAAAACCCACACCTACAAGGCAGCCTCCGATCGACAGTTTTAACCTTTTAACAAACCACATCCACTTTATATTCAGTCATCTGACGTCATCAACTTAGTTAACCAGCTTCAAAATCCTCTTGAGAATTAAATACTCAAAAGCTTTGCCCACCAACATCTCAAGGACCGACCCTACTTACACTACTGCTGCCACCTCCATGGTTGAACTCCACGCAACAGTGTGGGTGTAGATCAGTGACCTCGCTATCGGTCAGACACTATTTGCTCTGCAGCATGATTGCTGCGATAACAGCATACTTCTGGGATTGTATACGTGCCGCAGCCCGTTATAGTTACATACTGTACCTACTTCGATGTTTCGAACAGCAGATCTTCGATGCTTGCAGTGTTAATGTTTCCCTCAGAGATTGAATTCAGTTGCGTAGAGATGGATGCGTATAATATCAACCAATACGATTGATGATGATTTCCATGAAGTTTAAAGAAAGAATGTTTATTGTAACTCGTAGAGGAAAATCTTAAAACTAAACTAAGTAGACACAATCTATACTAATATATAAAGCTGCAGAGTTTGTTTGTTTGTTTGAACGCGCTAATCTCAGGAACTACTAGTCCGATTTGAACAATTCTTTTTGCGATGGATAGCACATTAATCCAGGAAGGCTTTGGGCTATATAAGCGGAGCATTACTAAACCACGCGAACGAAGTCGCTGGCCGCCGCTAGTTAAATATAAACACACAAGTTAGACATAAAAAGTAACAATAATTAGAAAGTCCCTTACGAGGCCAAAAGGCTCCTATCGCAGTTTCGACATTTAAGAGTAAATGTCGCAGCACTGGTACTCTGATAGGACGTTTGACGGAGCATCAATGAAATAAGGTCTCATTTGTTTAACGTGAAATGTTTGCAGCATTGGACCCTTTTAATAGAGATTTAGAGATTTTATAGTCATTTCTATCAGTCCCCAAATTAATGACAGATTAAGTTGCAATTTCAAATCCGCCCGGTCGAGCGAGATGACATGCAATTGACACATTGTTTTTTCTCAAATTCCCAGAAGAAGAAACTCAAGTACAATTGAGTGTGAGAAACGCAGTGATTAGTGCAGTCACGGCAATACGTAGGTATGTTCCAGACAATGAAATGAGTGGTTGCAACTAAATGATGGATTCACACAATGTAATGTAGCATTATGTCATAGAATAAAGAGAGGGAAGTAAGTTATCTTCATACAAACGGACCGCGCGCGGCTTGTATGTGTGCGCCATAGTATCTATGCGTCGCCGCACGCACACCTAAACACAATATTAGAGTGCCTATGACTGCGCTAGTCGCGGCTAGCACGGAACGAGGTTCGCGCGTCACGGCTTTTCGGCACATTAGCTTTTAAAAAATGATCACATAAACTGCAAAGTTGGTATGTCTATTTATGAACAAATAAAAGACTTATATTTTTCAAATTATATTTCTAAAAGTTATTTACAAGGATACGGATATATTACACATTAAAGTTTAATAACAACGCGTTTCGTAATAGTCGAAACCGAAGAAAGTAGGTATTTTTCTGTAGCTAATTTGTAATTTTGTATTAAATGTGTGATTCAATAGATGTTATGTTTGTATTATTTATATTTGTATTAATTAAAAATAAAAATAAATATGGTTCTTTATGTGTACAAAACTAAAAATAAAAATTCCAAAAAAAAAACTGACTAGTATATGTAAACTAAATACTAAGCAAATAATTGAAACATAAGCTCTTAGTGACTAAGAGCTTATGTTTCAATTATTTACAAATATTTATAGACTAAGACTAAGGGCGGGTTGTTTCAAACGGTTGGTTATCGTAACATACGTACGTCAAAAAGTTACGTCCGTTAACGTAACTTTGATGATGTTTAACGTTCGTTAAATGCCGGGTCTACATTAGCAGGCGAAGATTCGTGTCGCGTTGGCGCGCAAAATATCTGTTGTCCTTGTCAGACATACACGATGTTCTTCTCATTGGCGGGCGAAGATTCAGAAATCGGCCTACGGCGAATATTCGTTGTTTAGTTGTGCGGCCGAGACGATGGAGGAAGCAGTGGCTTTGCATTATATGTCAATAAATTATTATTTATTACATGTTTACACAACAAATAAAACAAAAACAATGTAAAAAATATGCAAAAAGAACGTCAGTCCTACTTCAAAGTCTGGACGACACTGAAGTGTACGTAGGTGTGACTACTCCAGCGAATATTGTCGCGACAAGTCCTTTGAAGCGCGCCACTTTACCGACAGCGCCCCGATGCTACATCGTCTGCGCACGAATAGGTACATTGCGTTGCAACGATGTACCCGGCGGGCCCGGCCACATACATCGCCCCAGCAAATTTTATCTAGGCGACTGTCATGTGCTGTAGTTTATCTAACTTTCTTGGTATTATTGTTTATTGTTGTGGGAAATAACTTCGTGCCATTTTATAAATTAAGTCCGTTTATACTAGAAAACTGTGTACCTATAGAAAAGCTATACTTTGACGAAAAATGGATACATTTTATTTTTATTTTATATATTTGGGACAAAAACAATTATATGTTACAATATTAATAGCCGGCCAAGGTATAATACATAGTAACCAAACATAAACATTGTCGTCCTCCGTGGCGCAGCGGTCAACACGCCTGCTTGCGACTTGGAGGCCCCGGGTTCGAACCCCGGCCAGGTCATGATGGAAAACGATCATTTCCTGATTGGCCTGGGCCTTGGATGTTTATCTATATATGTATCTATTATAAATATAGTATCGTTGAGTTAGTATCCCATAACACAAGTCTCAATCTTACTTTGGGACTAGCTCAATCTGTGTGATTTGTCCGTATATATTTATTTATTATTTATATAACCCCCACCATACACACCAAAGTAAGTAAATTACTACACTCACTCGTACTACTACATACACATAAACATAGTTACTGTTGGCCTTAATAAGTAGGTATATGTTAAACATTGCAATCTAACAAAACACGTATATTCTATAATGTAAACATATTTTTTTTTTAGAGAACGGAAAAAAAATAAAACATGACGTGTAAAAGTGATCAGTGATCCTACTTGCTTAATACACGATTTCATTTCATTTCACTAACTTCACAAAAAATGAGAAAGATCGCTTTCAATCTTCGCTTGAAAAATATAAAGATGTGTTGTTCTGTAAAGAAACAGACAACAACAGTAATATAAAAAAAAAAAAAACAGAACTTGGGCTGCTAAAGACCTTTCTTTTTCTTTTTACGGTACTTGTATCATCATCAGATGAACTACCTACTATCGTCAATTAGAGACCAAACTCGCGAATACAAAAGGGAGTTTATGTTGTTTTCACTAATTGACACCACGGCGGACTAAACACAACTTGACATAAGTTACGTTAACCAGTGCTCAGAGCATCGGTTAAAGTAATCGTATTTTTTTGCGTGCGTTGACGTTTACGTATTGTGAAACAACTCATTTTTTGACTTGACGATGGTTAGCACCATATTTAACTTTTACGCATGCGATAAGTGAACGTGAAACAACCCGTCAGTTATCGTAATCGTATCTTTTTTTGCGTGCGTTAACGTTTACGTATTGTGAAACAACTCATTTTTTGACTTGACGATGGTTAGCACCATTTTTAACTTTTACGCATGCGTTAAGTGAACGTGAAACAACCCGCCCTTAGTCTATAAATATTTGTTAGCGGTTTGGGCGACAACCGTAACCGACGAAGCGCGGACAGTCGTCAACCCTAAGACAGTAGGCAATTAAATCGCGGATTGGGTCGCAGATAACCTACTTCCCCTCTTTATTCTATGATTATGTACTGCCCGGTGTCCAGTGGTAGATAGCTAATGTCTTATTATTTACGATAAATGGCAATACTTACGTAAAATTAGTAGTTAAGTATGACGCATAGAAAGAATACAAATCCAAGAAGGGAATTGTGCCTATTAAGGGCGAGGGAGGTATCTTGATAAGGGAATGAAATTTAATTCATAGATCTTTGGGCTCTGCTTTTGACATTGTTCACACAGTAAGTAGATCATAATAATTTTCTGGTGTTCTTTTCTCAGCTCTTGGTAGCTGGCTTGGAGGCTGGTTTCTGCCACATTTCCGCGCCAAACCAAGTAGGTAATTTTCCTATACCATAGCCTGTAAATTTATACGCAATCATTAATTTGCTTTTATCCATACTTAATATTATAAATGCGAAAGTGACTCTGTCTGTCTGTCTGTTACGCTTTCCCGCTTAAACCGCTCAAACGATTATGATGAAATTTGCCACAGACAATCTTTAGACCCTGAGAAAGGACATGGGCTACTTTTATCGAAAAAAAAATCTGATATTCCCGAAGGAAATCTAAAAAGCCCGATATAACTGAATTCCACTCGGGCGAAGCCGCAGGCGGAAAGCTAGTTTCACATAATTCCTCATAAGTTTAGAAGTTATGATAATTCGTTCTGCGGTAGTCAGCCCCCCATTTCCCTGAAATTTACGTTAGAATTACCGCTGGTCCAAAACCACTGTGATGGTTTAAAAAGATAATGATACCTTCACATAGACATCAATTCAATTCCTTAGGAGGGAAACAATGAAAGCCTAAATTAGTAGGAAACTTGGAAAAGCTTTCATAGATAACAAGCCTTTTAAACCATGTTTACCTTCAAACAAGTACCTTATCTCATACATGTTTACCATTCCTGTAACTCTTTGAACCAGCGTTCTAACAGACCGCCTGTTATCTGTTCCCAACATCTGGTTTGCCTTATCACGGCTTATCATGCGGTTATGAACGGGAACGTCCTGATGGATAAGGTACCCTTATGGGGTTTATTAGAAATCAAAGGATGGTCTGTTCTGAGAAATTATGACTGAATACTTAGCGAGATTTCTTAATGGTTCGTTCAATATAAGTCTTAAAGTGTTATGAGGGAGCCGTGGGATGTTCTAAAGAGATACCATGGTCCCTGGCGCGCCGGCAAGTGAAGGAACACGGGTGAGTTTTAGTCAGTAAAAGTCTGACACGCCCTTCCGCTCCGCCCAGAGCTGGAGAAGTTATTTCATGGTTTCTATCTCGGTGGTAGGCCATAACATCGGCTGCCGGCAGAAGTTACCACCCACCAGACAAAGTCTTGCCGCCAAGCGACTTGTCGTGTTCCGGCATGATGTCTGGTGAAGCCGTACGGAGGACGGGTCTGAGCAGTTGTGTTGCGATGTGTGCCGAGTACGATGCGTCAAATGTTGTTGTGTCGGAAGTTTGATCGTGGAGGGTCTCCAGATCAATCTCCCTTTGGCGTAGCATCGTTGGTCGTGTTGTTGGGTTTAACATTGCACCACCTCGCTCAACTGCCGTCTTCCTTCCTATTCACTAAGATTTTTTAAGTGAATGGGCTTAATAAACTAGCGCGCTTTACCATCAACGATTGCATTACTGCTTACCATCAGGCGGGATTGCAGTCAAGCGCTAGTTTATAATTATATATAAAAAGTTTCCTATCCGCAACAAAAAGAAGTGTTATAAGGAAATTCGTGATAAGTGTGTAAGAAAAGGACTAGACTAGATGAATGTTAGGTCTAGTCCGGTAAAACTAATCAGTGGCGCCGATTCTGTTGTCCACAAACTAAACTAATTGTAAGTTATGTGCATCTCTTTCTTTCCCCTTCGTTAAGAAAAGGATAGAAGATAACATCCTGTCAAATTAAGATACTCCATAGACAGTTTAAACGCGATTATAAACATGGCGACTATAAATACGCCACTTTACGTCAGGAGAGCACTCATTTGACAGGTCTAAACTGACATTTTATCTTCTGTCCTTTTCTTATAGAAATGGAAAGAAAGAGATGCACATAACTTAAAATTAGTTTAGTTTGTGAACAACAGAATCGGCGCCATTAAGACGTAAACTGACGTGGTTTTAATCACATCTGAACTGTCTATAGGAGGGAGTATCTTAATTGAACAGGACTCATTATCATCATCATCATTTCAGCCGAAAGACGTCCACTGCTGGACATAGGTCTTCTCCACGACGACCGGTCCTGCGCCTCCTGCATCCAGCGGTTTCCCGCGACCTTCACCAGGTCGTCGGTCCACCTTGTCGGGGGCCTACTCACGCTACGTCTTCCGGTGCGTGGTCGCCAGTCGAGCACCCGTCGGCCCCATCGGGCATCGATCCTACGGGCAATGTGTCCAGCCATTGCCACTTTAGTGTTGCAATTCTTCGGGCTATGTCGGTTACTCTCGTTCTTCTGCGGATCTCCTCATTCCTGATTCGATCGCGCAGTGAAACCCCAAGCATAGCCCTCTCCATTGCCCTTTGAGTGACTTTGAGCCTTCTGATAAGGCCTATTGTAAGCGACCAGGACAGGACTAATCTAACAATTTATCTTCTGTCCTTTTCATAATGAAAATGAGAGAAAAAGATGCAGGGTACTTAAGTTTACTTTAGTTTGTGAACAGTCACGTAAACCTTACGACACACGTGTTCAATATCCACAGTCAAGTTAAACAACACATTAGCATTGCTTTCGCTCATCGCTGAAGGGAAACGCGCGCAGACAGAAACTACACGCATAAAATATGATAAAGATCTATTACAATTCACTGAGCACTTACGAAATGATACGCACATCATATACGAGGTTTGTGTAAGGCCCGTCTTCCACGACGTTACTTGAAACTAAAAGTTGCTAGGTTTTTTGGAAAAAGAATCACCATAGTCTTAAACCGTGGCCAAGCCGCCAGCCTTCTGTTCTATATTACGGGTTTAGTTTCTGCACTTAGTCCTTCCAGTGGACCAGTGTGCGTGCCATGGCGGCCGTTGTTGGTTATACTGCCAGCCTTTTGGGCACTATTCCTGTTGCCAGCGATGCGGATGATTGGTCTGAAGCCCTGGGATTCTTTCCTTTTTTTATAAACTTTCACCAGCATTCAAATTATGTAAATATTTTATAATAAATAGAAGTTTATGGCTGTTACAAAATCAAATCAGCAAAAAAAAAAGCAATTTAGTTCAACACCCGAGGCACACTTTCTTGCTATTTTATTACATCAGTCTCTTTATCGCATTAGTAAGTCGCATCGTTGTTTGATTCCAACTAAGTCCACAGCATCCATTTTAATTACACCATTTACAGAAACCTTTGAATAGTCAAGTTTAATCAGAAAGTTGAAATTAGATGTATTGCCATTAAAATACTATTACCGCGATGATTTGAGTCAAGTTAGTTTTGAGTGTCGTGGACGACGGGCCTAACAGTTGCGGCGCACACGCACTGCCCCACTTTACAACTTTTACTGACAGTTGACATGGTTTTTGTACCAAAGGTTTGTTCCGTATGCATTACAAAAAGAAATACTTACAATAATAACATCGTCGAGTAAGTATTGTACGACATAAAGCACTTTATACCAATTAATTTACTGATCTAATAAATTATGGCTTGGGTCGTTATACATCTCAATTTATTTACAGTAAATCTTTGACGCCACTGCTTTACGATAAATGTCAAAAAAATAAATGTACAAGTTGAATTCAGCGTGAGTTCTGTTTTGTCTGTATCTTATTTATATACTTTATTGTAGGTACACCACGTAATACACAACACAAAAATACATTAAAAACTACAAATTATACATTAGGCTATGTTATTGCTTCCAAGATCTCTTTCAGATAACCTTAGAATGGGCAGTGGCTTTGAAAATTAGAAAAAAATATATACCTATTTTTAACCGACTTCAAAAAGGAGGAGGTTACTCAATTCTACCGTATATACTTATGCTTTTTTTGTTTATTATAGATTCTTGTCGAGAATCACTAGCATCCTTGAATTTGACGAGGTTACAAAACGTCAGCGGACCCCGGGCTCCCAAAGCGAAAGCCACGGGTGAAACCGGGATAAACGCTAAGATGATAATGATGACAAAACAACAGCTTATATTCACATCTAAAACTATAGATATAATAAATATACGTCAAATATAAGCAACTAAAAACAAGACTGTAGACACTATTTGTCCTGGAGTCACAGATTTAATATAATTTATTTTTTAATTCCGACATTTAATTGGAAACAACAATTCATGCCGTCACTTTTTTATGTCGATTCTCTGCTTAAATGTAGGCTTCTAGTTTTCTCATGGCTTTTGTCCAGATCTCACCTGCTGAACCGTTTATGCTATGTGTCCGTATAAGTATCAGCTGCACACTTGTCAAGAAGTCGTCCACTTTCGCTCAGGGATTTAGAGGGATTGAGACCTCGGCTCTAATCCCTGGACGAATTATAACTGTATCAAGTTGATAGTCATGACTTGGAAACTTTCTAGTCCGTAATAAGATTAAAATAGTTCAAGGATGAAGCCTTTTGAGATCCGGGGATTAAAGTAACTGAATACATTGACTGTAGTCTATAACGCATATATTTGTCGGACTATGGAACTTTAAAACTAAGTTAAGATTATTTCTGGCTGTCTAATTAATGATTTAAGTATCTAATTGAAATTTTTGATGATTATATACCAGTACAGAAAGGCAAGCAATGGTTATCATTTTTACATATATTATAAACGTCTTTCCCGACCTCATTTATGTCTTTTTTTTGGGACAAAATACAAAATCCGCCACACATTTCCCACCCACTGCGACTCCTGAAAGCCAGAATCAACAGTGGAGACCGCCAGAAAAAGGCCGAGCAATGAAGCTCGACGAGTCTCGGAGAAACGATTCAACTTTCTTGGGTCCCGCAACGAAATAAATCACAAAAGAATAGCGGAGAAGTAAGAAAAAAGATATTTTTTCCACTTCCGTCCATAACAAGCAGGAGACAGAACAGAACTAGGCCAATCGGCACAAAGGGACATTATTGCAACTGGGAGAAGCCCAGATTGCCAAGCACCACGGAATAAAATTTGATTAAGTTCATGGGTCCTAAGTAGGTATGTGCTGTTACAATTGATTCCAATAATAGGTATGGCAAAAGCGCCTGAACGCACGGAAATTGGTTCTAGTTTCTACAAGGTCCGTATAATAAACGACTCCGGCTGTAACTTGTACACTATCCAACATAATATTGCGTTCATTCTGCCAAAGAATCACGAATAACATCTTTGCTTAGATAACCTTCCATTTGTACCTACTATCCGAATGAAACCATCAAGTGGTGATAACTTCACAATTCCTCACGGCAGCCATGTGCCAGCTTCCCATAGGAACAATGCACAATGAACAATAGCGACACACCACACGACCTTGAGGGGAGAAAGTCTACGATCTTAGAATCCAAACAAACATGCGAGTTTGTTATCTACGGAAGAATGGGGAATATTTTTATTTATTTATATCTTTAGATTATGCTGGGTTAAAATGGCGTCCGTCATAATCATAATACGTAGCTGTGTTACGATTGTCATCTGTCATACTATTTTTATTTTTGTCGATTTTCTTTAGTCTGTTATTAGTGTGTTTTTATTTAGATATTGTATATCTCATGTACTGTGAAACGCTTTTGTCTAAAGTGTGTAAGATGAAAAGGCTTCTCTTAATGTTCAGCCGGTGACTTCGTCGGCGTATTTGAACATAAAACATCACAAAAAAATAAAGAAACTTTTATTATAAATATAATATATAAACTTTACCTATAGGTTAATTATGTGCCTCATTAATCATCGATGAACGAACACTTCAATGGAATAAATGAAGCAATTCACAAACTAAATTAATGAAAGAAATAACCGTTACCATCTGACCAAACAAATTACGATCCCATGACCTCATAAACTGATTTCTTATACCACCTGGATGTTTGAACAGCTGGCTTCCGTCAAACTCATACTCATTAACATTCCATCTCTTTCTCTTATCGGTACCTCAAATATGTTTGCAAAGTATTTAGAATGCAGACTTTAGGTCAAGCTGGACGGTAATATTGGTTTTAGGGAAGTGTGTTGCTGGTATTATTAGATTTATTCGTTTAGTCTACTCTTGGTCCTTCGACCCCTAATAAATAATTTGACGCGATTTCTATATCGATGTTTACATGAGCAGTTCGACATGTTTAAGATTTTTTTGAGTTTTGTACCCAAGGGGGTTATAACGGGGGCTTGGTGAGGATTAGGCCCGGGTCGACAGCGCGTTGTGTTTCACGCGCGCCTTAAAGATGTCAGCATCGTGACGGTCTACGCAGACCGATGCCTCGTAGGTCAGGGTTAGTTAAAAAAAAACCGTGGCCCTGGCGCAAAGGGTGGGTTTTAGTCAGTAAAAGTCTGAGCGGGAGAGGTCATTTGATAACTTCCCATCCAAAAAAAAAAAACACTACATTAAAGTCAAAGATTGCCAAAATCCATAGTCGGCTGGCACTAGGTATAGTTTGTTAGAAAAAAAAAACTTTTTCAATCACGACGGTAGAGTTTATTTAACAATCTCAAAATACTCTGCCATAAGTATTAGTATTGCCGTGTGTTCGTAACGTATTGTTGTCTCCACATTGTTCAAGTGTATTAGGAGACAAAGGCAATAGCAAAACAAAAACCTGTACTTCAAAACACTAAGTACACAACCTGACATGAACTAAATCAGTGTTAACGTGTGACAAAGACTAATCCTCCGTTAAGCAGCCCGGTCACACCGTGATCAAGACGACCTTACAGAACCATCCATTATTTACTTCTCATAGTTAATCATTATATTCTATTTATTACCAACCAAGTATGACCTTAACAAACCGTCAGAAAAGGAATTCAATGTAGTCCTTTCCCAGCCAAGTTAGGATGTATTCGGATGCAGCTGAATGCTAGAAGTTCTGAATGCAGCGTCTGCCTCCTCAGCCCAGTTACTGGGAAATACGATACTTCACGGTAAGACTGATTTTCAGACTTTTGGGTTGATATACAGCTGGGCCTCGGAAGCTCCGATATTTCTTTGCCTTCTCAGCTTACAGAGGACCACTGCTGCAAAGGCCTCCCTAAAGGCTTTCATTCCATTGGGGAGCATTGCCATAATCTTCACGCATGGCAGGCGGATGAAGGATCGCAGGAATTTGATATTAAATATAATGTGTCAGTGTTGTTTAAAAAACTCCCCAGCAGTACAGCTGTCTGTTCATTTGAACAGACAGCTGTGCTGCTGGGAAGTTATTTCCCCCTACTTCTTCTTCCCAGCGAAAGCACTAGGACGAGACGAAGGGCGGGCGTTTTGGGGGACTGTCTTATGTAATATTGTATCTTTAAAAAAATGCTGATTCTTGAATAAATAACTTTTGATTTGATTTATTTCACAGGAGAAGAGCTGCTGCCCGCTACGCTGGTGAGTTCCCTTAGTCGCCTCTTACGACACCCACGGGAGGATATGTGTTGGTACTATTCTAAGCCCGGGACCACACGATATATTTAATAGATGGTAATCCATCCATGAACTGACCGCGGCAGGCGCAGCTTAACCTTTGACCTGAACGACTATTATTATTTAGCAACAATACCCTCATCCGTCAATTCCAATACTCTGTTAATCGTTGGTTACTATTACCAAACATTACCAAACTCTGACCTTACAAGTTCGACCGCAGAGGAATTCAAATGATCACACTATATGATTAATTGTATCCCAATGCTTTGTGACACGGTTTAAAGATATTTCTTCATTTGATTGCAGATAATATCGACCATTCAATTTGAGTTTTAAATGTCCGCATACTTTAAAGTGACCAATTATTTTTTAATTCCGATCTGTGTTACAGGATGTAGTTTTTATTGATTCTTAACGTAATCAATTTCGTGTTTTACTGTCCTTGAACTTTGTCAATTGTTTATTGTATTATAATCTAGGATCAGAGATCTTTGAACTAGATTTTGTTTAGGTCTCAGAATAGATACATGATCTAGAAATGCTGGCTTGAGGATTTAGTCACGTTCCTTAGTTCTAGCTTATACGTTTTTAAGGCCACCGCCGCTTAGAAAAAATGTAGGCGGTTAAATAAAAAGTTAATTAAACCACTTATTTGGCTGCGACATAGGTATACACCATGCTCATACGCATTAACAATCATGAAAGTTTTATAACATAAAATTAAATTTAACAGTGTACTTGAAAAACGTAAATTAAAAATCAATAATATAGGTAGATCGGCTCTCAAAGTCAATTGCGATACGAGAGCCACGAAATGTTCACGACCTTATTTGTAATTTACGTTTTACAAAAACCGGTTTCTTTAAAGTCACATGTGTTATGATTACGAGTGTTCTGGATTCTTAAATAAACCCTTTTATTTAACTCATTAAACGAAATGCAGTTTTGTGGTTAAAACATTATGGTGTTTCTGAGCTTTAAAAGACTGAAAAATAACTAAATAAAAAAATATTTGTATGATGCAGTAAAAAATATTTTATCATGTTTGGTGATTACGATTTTATAGACTTTAAAATGCTATAAAAATTATGTACTATATTGTTTATGTCAGCATAAAAGACGCAGTGACCCTAATCCATACTAATATTATAAATGCGAAAGTAACTCTGTCTGTCTGTCTGTCTGTTACGCTTTCCCGCCTAAACCTCTCAACCGATTTTGATGAAATTTGGCACAGACAATCTTTGGACCCTTGAGAGGCTGGTGTTTTAACCAATAGGCCACCACGACTGTATATTTCATTTTCTGATTTTCGATCTTATTCTTTCGTAATTAAAGAATTAATTAAAAATACGTTGTGCCTCGCGTGGATCCACGTTACAGAACAGAAAGGAGAAGCCGTTTTGATTCATTAAGGGACTCTGAAAATCAGCTCAATGCGAGCTGGTAAAAGTGGTATGCGACCAGTCCGGACGGCCTAGGACTCAATATGATCTGTAATTGGGCCGCCCCGTGCTCCGGCACTCCGGCCAAACGGGATCCGGTCCGTTTCACTCTCAGTAAACTGTTACTTTTAACTGACAGTTTTTTGTGCATCGGAATCCTGTGCAGCATGAAAGTTTGGCTGTTCCTAATTGGACGGCTTTTTGGTATTGGTATTCATGAATGTGGCTGGCGTTCGTTGAAACTGACGGTCAGCTGGCTTTTAAAATGTGGCGCTCAATATTGAGTGCAATTTTTCTGGGCGTGCTTGTAGATTGTCTTGTTAAGAGCGTATTAATAATAAAAGAAGGTTCCTCCCATGAATGAGTTAAAAGAAAGTTGCGAGACTTAAAATGGAACGACAATATTGTTGACATAAAAGATGTCGAACATACAGGATGTATCTGACATCGTAACGCAAACTTCGCGAAAAGGCTAGACCGCATGCCACTAATAAAATTATGATAGTCATTTATGTCGTTAATGAACGGTTACAGAATATACACTGTTTAAAAAAAGTGTCGGCTTGGCTTTTGAACGTTGCAAGCGTGCCGCCGTGCGGGTTTGTTTGTATGACGTTGATCCCTGATGTGAACTCTATTAAATCAGCTGATAAGATAGTTTTTCGGGTTTTGTTTTCATTGCGCTTTTTTATGTCATTAGCGAATTATTTAATTTTTATTTTAAAATATTATTGGGTTATAAAAGTATAGCAATTGTGAACGGTCTGAAGTGATAAAAAACTACATATACTTTTTTTAAATCATGAAAAAGCCGACGAAAAATTCCACCACTGGGGGGCTCAGAATCATGTACTGGATCCATGGTACTCGTTTGTGCGTCGATGTCAGATACATCCTTTATTTGTTTTTCGATATCTACCATCCTCGTGACTATGTATAGTAAATGTACGCTCTTCTGCACACCCCCACTCTATCTGAAGTTAAACTAATATCATCTTTATTTTAATGACAATTAATTTGATTTCACAGTGACTAACACTATTGAAAATAAATATGTTTTAAGTTGTAACGTAAACTGAACTGTATCGTGCAGGAAATAAAGTTAATTTATCATTAATTGGTACTTATTTACATTTTGAAATATTCTATGAGTTCAAGTCAATATGTATCGCCTTTTCCTAGCTATGTGAAGCTCGATACCAGAGTAGTACACGGAGTAACTACAAGGTACTAACTGGGTAAAATGATACCTACTACTTAATTAACGCAATTCCTGAAAACAGTTTGTTCAGAATCGTTTACTCAATTGGTTTATATCATTTTTAATATAGTTAATTTTTTATCCCAAAAATAATTAAAGCTATGAAAATTACTGTCATGTTAACCCTGTTTTACCCGCGCTAATCTCAGGAACTACTAGTCCGATTTTAAAAATTCTTTTTGCGTTGGATAGCCCATTAAACTAGGAAGGCTTAGGCTATATAACATCACGCTCGGACCAATAGGAGCCGAACATAACTAACTCCACGCGAACGAAGTCGCTGGCGGCCGCTAGTAATTTAATAAATAAAAATGCATGATTATATATTCAATTAAAAATTTAGTGTATGTATTATGTTTATAACATAATATTCTAATATACGCCTTGTAGGCCCCCGACAAGGTGGACCGATGACCTGGTGAAGGTCGCGGGAAACCGCTGGATGCGGGAGGCGCAGGACCGGTCGTCGTGGAGAACCTTGGCCATAAATCTTAAAAGTTTCGAAATACATTTCATTTATACAGATCAACTTTACAAATGATCGCATGACCTTTGCAATATAACAAGACATGATCTTAATAGGCACAGAAAGAAAGTCAATTGACTCCTGCGTTTGAAAATGGCCGCCATGTCAATTGCGTGAATTGAACGCTTCCGTCATTCAGGCACAGCTGGTTTTGAAACAATAAGGAGATAATATTGATCGGAAAAGAGGATGTATTCATGATCGAATGAAGTGGCAACAAAATTATCGTCAAGATATTTTAGATTTCATCATTAAATGACCTCTCCCGCACTGAGTGGAGCGGAAGGGCGTGTCAGACTTTTACTGGCTAAAACCCACCCGTGTTTCTTCACTTGCCAGTGTACCAGGGCCACGGTTTCTTTTTTAACCAACCCGCAACTCCGGCCCAGGAGGCATCGGCCCTCGTGGACCCAGTCACCTTAAAGCTTAAACGAAAAAATTAAAATCTATTAAATAAAATTGTCAGATTGTAGTACCTTGATGCACTGGCCCTCATCTTGGCATCTTTTAGGTCCGTACCTATAGGGCATAAAGGCCGAGATATCATTTTTAGGGTTCCGTAACCATGATTATGATGCGAGCAGTTGTTTATCACCAAGAATAAACAACTGCCAGTCTGTAATGCAAAGCATTCAAGTAAATTTGATTTTTTTTTTAATTAAAGACTAAAGACTTGCAAAATATTATGAATTTAATATTTATTGGCAAAAACAACACACCAAAAAACAAAAAGTAGAGTAAAAAACACCACATTTGTAAAACTATTTAACAACGTTTATTACGCACGACTGGCAACGTCGCAATTTAGTGTCATATTTCGTGGTTTTCAATTTTTATTATTTAATCAGAGTTAGATTTTTCAAATGTGTAAGTACTAAGTATTTAGAATACTGTAAAAAGTGAGTAAAAGTTAAGAAATTATTGCGTTTGAAGTTCTATTTACATATACATACATACAATATGTTAAGAAAACCCTGTCCGACCCGTAAGGATAATGAAGGTTAGGTAAACACATGACCAAATAACATATGAAATATGCAAATAATGCATTGAAAACTTGCTTTTGTAATAACTGTAAACATTACGGGTACTTACTGTTTATCCACTATTCACCAAATTCTAAAAAGTTAGTACAACACATTTTTAAAATATCATCACTATCATTATTTCAGCCGAAAGACGTCCACTGCTGGATATAGGCATCCGCCAAGGATCTCCACGACGACCGGTCGTTTTCCTGCGACCTTCTTCAGGTCGTCGAGCCACCTTGTCGGGGGCCTACCCACGCTGCGTCTTTTGTATTCTTTTTCTTTCATTAATAATAAAAATTGAAAACCTCGAAATATGACACTAAAATGCGAGATTGCCAGTTGTGCACTTGTGCGTAGTAAACGCTCTTAACAACAACTTAAAGCTGTAAATGGTACTAATATTACTTCTATGCACCTTACCAAGAACGCACAAAAAGTCAATCTTTTAACAAAAACGCCATCACCAACGACCTCGGAACGTCACGACTGCATTGTTTGTAAATACCGAGCCTAATCGCACCGCCACAAACCACGGGCTTCTTATTGACCGTTCGTTAACTAGTAGATACTGTGAGATGACTATTCTATGCAAATGAGGAGATTAAGTTTACAACTGAATATTTTTAGCAGGTTTTATTGTTTGCTAGCTAACCCTGACGCTGTCCTGTCAAAATTTCAATATCTACTGAAACTTAAGCGTCACAGAAAGTTTTATGCCAGTTTTCTAAGTATTCCACATTTAAAAACAAGAAAAAAATACAAATTAATTTAGTAGTGACGCACTCATCAACGTAAGGACAAAATATTCATTATTAGTTTAGTATCTATTAGTTTAAGTCCTTTCAAATTACCTAGTTAGCGAATGACATAAATTATAATTATATTTAGCAGGTTTTATTGTTTCTCAGCTGACCCTGACGCTGTCCTGTCAAAATTTCAATATCTACTGAAACTTAAGCGTCACAGAAATTTTTATGCAAGTTTTCTAAGTATTCCACATTTAAAAACAAGAAAAAAATACAAATTAGTAGTGACGCACTTATCAACCTAAAGAAAAAATATTCATTATTAGTTTAGTATCTATTAGTTTAAGTCCTTTCAAATTAGTTAGCGACTGACATAAATGGACATACTGTTAGTCACCATATTTTAATCACTTTGAAACTGTCTACATTATTTATTTTCCGTCGTCTCCATAAAGAAAAACAGATGCACTGAACCATAATTTCGTTTAGTTTGTAAATGGCGCCGATTCTGTTGTTCACAAACTAAACTAATTTTAAGTTATGTGCATCTTTTTCTTTCCATTTCGTTATGAAAAGGATAGAAGATAAAATGTCAGTTCAGACCTGTCAAATTAGTGCGCTCCTGACGTAAGCTGACGTATTTTTAGTCGCCATCTTTATAATCGCGTCTAAACTGTCTATGGAGTATCTTAATTTGACAAGATTAAATTAAAATGTTATCTTCTATCCTTTTCTTAAAACATAAGTCAGTGTATGGCATTTCACTGGAGCATACCTACGCCATTATTATAAACTAATGATTTTATCTTTTACTAATTAATTACAGAGTAATGTGCAACCAAATTAGGTTTACGGTTTAATTATCAATCAATAAACATTGCGTAATCAATTTCTATTGCTCACTAATTGACTTTAACGACTTATTGTTTGTTACTATGTATGTACTTAGCTAATTTACAGCTAAGGCCTACATTGTACCTACTTACATACAGTTTGTAAGAACACGCAAAATCTTGCCTAGACATATTTAAACACCATCTGATACCTAACAGGTTTATACTAATACCTATTCTTCTGTCCTTTTATAATAAAATAGAAAGAAAAAGATGTCATCATCCATCTTTTTATCGTCCCACTGCTGGGCACAGGTCTCCTCTCATACAGAGAAGGATTGAGCGTAATCACCACGCTTGCTCAATGCGGGTTGGCGATTTCAGACTTAAGCCAACTTTCCAGCCCCTGTAGCCGAATAGCCTGTAGAACGATTGACCACGTGATTTATCGCGTCGCGTGGTCTATCGTTCCCGCCATTGGTTGGTATGGTATTCGATTTCGCTTCGCTACGAAGCGATGTTACATTGGCTACAGGCCCAGGTTTCCTCAAGATGTTTCCTTCACCTTTTAATCAGTCATTGGTGTCCAAGATATACTTAGAAGTACATATAACTTAGAAAAGTTACATTGGTACTTGCCTGAACTGGAATGGAATTAGCACACTCATATTTGAGAGGCTGGAGTTTGGCCACCACGACTCCCAAAAAAAAAGGTGTACTGAACATAAATTTACTTTACGTTACGAACAAGGGAATCTGTACTGTATTCCATTTTAATAAGATCTACACAACGACCTTCATAAGCAAATCTCTACAAGTGTACAGTATCACAAAAAATGGCTTTATCAAACAATGGACCTGAGGTTCGATTGGGTGTTACAGTCATCATACTAAGTACAACCAGCCGTATATTCTTCATGGAAACAATTTGACATTGACAGCTTCCTTATGTCAGAGTAGTAAGCGCGGTTTTTGTATTTCAACTAAAATGTGGTTGACAGTACAAATAACAACAAATATTATTCCATTTTGCTCAATGCCTGCCAACGACCTTCCATCAATGTCGTCATGATACCGATCTCACAATTAATCTGATTTTCGACAACATTTATTTAAAAACCTTTGGGAATTCACTTGTTCGGTCATAAATGACTTATGTTCATAGCAATTAAAAATACATGGAGTCATTGTTTGCTCTTCTTGGGATTTGGTGCCCTTTTTAAGGTGAATTCGAGGCTGAATACAATACAATGCACTTGCATTACATAAGGTAAGACAGGGTACATTACCTGTGGCCCTGCAAAGTATCTATATTTTATAACTTCTTTGTATAAACGTTATTTTTCTGTCAAATTATGACAACAACGGATTAATGGTTCTGTTAGGCAGATAATTCACATAACCTCTCATTTTAACATACTAAGCAAGGATTTCGCAGTCTTAAGCTCTACAGATTTGACAAATTTTGAATTTGTCTTTTACAAAGATTATACTAATTTTAATCATAGACACTTTTATCACGAGTCTACAAGTGTATATCTAAAACTAATGAATACATTAAACTGTTAATTACATCTCAAATTCTTACGATCTTTAATTAACATTTACATTTATGATAAACAATTTCAAGATAAAATCACTGTAAAACAAATATATGAATGACAACTTGACCATCCTAAGGCATTAACCTTGGCACGAAACAGACGTATGATGAACAAACCATAGACAAAAATAAAATTAATCATGTTGAGGGACGGCCCGCAAAGTTACACACAAAATCTTAATATGGCAATGGCAGACATGCGATTTAAAACTTCATTCATGACATCTGGGAATACAGTTTAGAGTAATACAGAAGAGGCCTGGACTGGACAGACAATTATAGGGGAGACAATGTTTTAAACAAAACTGTCCTGGAGACCCGTTAAATATTACGATGTTTTATTACAAACTATGTAGTTCTTGTCAAGTCTGGGAATTCTCCTCGAATAAAGGAAGAATCGTAGTTATTTTAGAAATTCATCACGGTGTTTTCAACTAAGCGCTTATTCATGAAGAGCTTGTTAACTGTAGCAAAATATGTTATTAGTTTTTTTTTTATTTGTAATAAATTTAACAAATTTCTTATTTATTTATTTATTTGGCTCAGGCAACAAAGGCCAATAATAAAATACGATGATACCATACTATAACATACAATAAAAACAAATATAAAATACTATACATATTTAACTTTATAAACTCTATATAAAAGTAAACTCAAACACGATTATTTTGCAGCATCGGCGTAGTGTATTGAGCTGTGTAAGGTATCCGGCCAACGAATCGCCGGAAAATAACGCCTTTCGGCCAAAATTCTGCAAGCCCTTCGTAATTGAATGTAGGAGACTAAAGGCTGTCTCTGATCAAAGTGTGTCTGCTTTACCTACCGTACTACATTATCTTTATACTGCTGTTCTGCCAATTAATTTGAGTTCGGCACAAAAGGTATTTATTTATCTTCTATACGCATGCATCCATCATATTTTAGGCTTCTCTCCATTACCGCAATAAACATTAACCTACTTAGTATTTTCCCATCTATGTTTGGGTCTATTTTCAATCTCACCAGAAGTAGTTGAACCCAGTATTTTAGAGAGAGCTTCTGTCCACCACAACCCAGATACTGGGAGACGAAAGTCCTATGAACTTCCATTACCTCACATACATTAACACATTTAAAATTGCATGCATTACATCATACTCATTCTGAAACTGTCTGATAGTGATCATGCAGAAGATCGGAACTAACGAGCGATATCCTATGGATGTTGATACTTCATCCTGTTTCTGACTAAGAATATTAATCAGACCAAGCGTCCGCGTTGCCGGCAGTTATTCAATGTTGTAAGTGGAGCTTCCTACGTCCGTAACTTGGCTATCTATTCGAATAGGCTCTTAAATAAACTAGTGCGCTTTACCATCAACGATTGCGTCACTGCTTACCATCAGGCAGGATTGCGGTCAAGCGCTGGTTTATAATATGCAAAAAAAAAAAAATCTTAGAGAAAAATTTTGTTTTCTAAGTACTATCGTTACAGAGGAGTTGCTGCTTATATAATGTAATTAAAAATATTGCTCGACCGTAATCCCGCCTGATGGTAAGCAGTGACGCAATCGTTGATGGTAAAGCGCGTTTATTATAAGAGCCTATTCAGTCTGCCTTGAAGACACTTTAATTGTACGTGGTATAAGACATGAAACGAAACGCTTCGTCCGGATCGTACTGGTGTTAACAACGTAAGGGTGGAAACTCGCCGTACGACGGGTCGTCCGATGGTGGAACGGAGATGGGGAATTAAGTCATGCAAATGTCACTTCTATAATTCTTAAATAGTTGGCATTTCGGTAGCCACCTCCCTTCTAACCAATCATCATTCACACAGTCCATCCATAATTTTGTTTGTCTTCTCCTACTGTTACATAAACATATGATTCAAAACTTTCCTCCCTTTGGAAAATCGATTTCCACACATCTTTTTAGCTAGGTATAGACGTGCCAGTTTCAGACATTTTCTTATTATTAACTAAAAATATCCGTGGCCATGCATCGGTCTTCTAATGAGCACTAGATAGAACAGTCTTGGGAATTGATATAATCACCAAGCTAGATAGAGAGACGGATTGTAGAACCAACAGCTGTCTTACTTGTAGATTTATTACAATTTTAATTACAAAGCATTCTGATTTAGCACACATAATACAAAGAAGCAATAGCTGTCAGACAATTACGAAAATCATAAATTCATAATGATAAGTTTATGCATGACGACATGCGACTCACGACAAATCGTGTCCACCTTACACCCCGCGGCCGTGTATGTGCATCTTAAGTAAACATTGAAAGTCGCTTCAAAAACTCTTACAAAACCTAACAATTAGCCTTTTGATGGATTAATCGTTTGACATGTAAAAGGTTAGAGCGAAGTCTTAATAACGTGTATAAATAGCCATGGCAAGTGACGTTTTGATAGCCATAACCTTCATATCTAATTTCGAAACGGCTTGGAATAATGGTGAATGCTTGACATTAAGAGAATTCTATTCAAATATGTTAACACGCCTTTATAACGTTTGTAGTTGATTAGTTTTAGATAAATAAGTTACTTATTTATTTAATAAGGCATGACAAGTTGTCAACATGACAATGAAAAAAAAAAAACAATTGACAAAAGAAATAATTACATTGATAGTTGGAAGGAATTCAACAACCATGGCCGATAGTCAGATAAAGATTTATTTATATTACAATATTAATTGGCTCATAGACTTAAAAGTGTATAAAGATAATGAATTCAATAATTCTGTTGTCTTCAAGCAGATAATTTTTCAGCAACTCATATACTAACGATTAAAATATTTTTAAAATAGTAACGTAAAACAGCCCTAAACAGAATGTAATTATGACAAACGAGCTAGAATGAATTGAAAAAATGTAGCAATACCAAATTCTTGTTTCTATTTCCGTAAAAATGGTAGTACTAATATGCTATTACAACAAAACTTTCACTTCAAACTCCTACCATAACTATACAACTATAAATAAGTATATGATTATTCCCATACAACACAACGCAACACGTAAACTCAAGGAACTTCCCAATGCAGAAAGCACTGCAGCGCAACTAATGGCTACTCTAAAAAGAAAATAACCACTAATTGTAGGCAAACACGCGATTTGCGTACAAGCCTGTTTCTATTGTAACCAAATAAGATAGCAATTAACGTAATTAGTACATATTTAGAATCACGCTTTTGACCGTCAGCAGGTTCAGTGGTCACCGAAGCATTACTTGAAATTACACCCTCGAGGTAAAAAGATAGAACTTTTTAAATCAGTTAGATATAAGGTTAAAGGTTTAGCCAAAATCAGCAGTTAGACTGGTAAAGCGGACCCCAGGCTCTAAAGCTGAAATAGCTTCGGATGCGACTGGAATTGACGCTGAGACGATGATGATGATCAACAAGGTCATCTGTTTAAAGACGCTTAAAAAGTAGACAGAATTAAGAGAAAATAGTAAAGAGTAAATCTTTGGTTTATTAAGTGAATATAATAACCTTATATTTCAAAAGAGAACAAGGAAAAAATGCAGGGCTTTGAAAGGGACCAGTACTAGCAAAAATATTGAAACTAAGAAGGTTCTAGAACCCACACCAACAGTCAAAATCAATATTACAACAAAAAGAAAAATACCTAATCAAGATACTTATAAAGCCAATTACATGTCATTAATCTGCCAAGACGACATCGGAGAGTAATCGTCGCCAATGAATAATGTGGACAAGTTGCGACATGTCCTGACCGCAGGTCACGTTCAGCTAGTGCAGCGGAATCGTCACGTACTGGAGATGACAGGGGTGACGTCGGTAAGGTGCTGTGTTAGCTAATAGATAAATGGTATTACATGGACTATAACAATAGTTATTATATTCACAGGTAACATAAGAGTGGTAACGGTTCTAGGTCGTCGATTCGAACCGAGACAGACACTTGGGGGGTAAATTATTTCATCACAACCACTCTCAAAAGAGTAAAGAAAAACATCGTGAATAAACCGACATATCCTAAACGTGCCAAATTAGGGCCCACTTCCTCTCAGAGAGAGGATGGTGTCCTAGGAGTGCGAACAATAAGAGGGAACTCTAGTGGTGCTTTCTCTATACAAACGTATTCCGCTGTTTTCTTTGTGGATAACGCTTTTGGAGCAATTTTTTTCTACATTTTACACCATGTTTATACGTGCCCCTATCATTTGATTTTTTCCAAAACTTAATTAATAAAATAAATATGATATTTCAAAATTCCGAAAAATAACCCATTTTTATCGCGATGTTCAGACGGCTATTAGACAAATGTGATAAATTTTTGGTTGTTTTAAACGTTGCCCCCAATTAGTCATTTCTTCCATATCGTGGGTGGTGCGTTTACAAACAAATTAACTCACGCACCGCAGTAGTCAATATAGCTTAAGCACCGTGTAGTCAAAAATGTATGGAATATTATTATTTTTTTTTATTATATCCATACTAATATTATAAATGTGAAAGTAACTCTGTCTGTCTGTCTGTTACGCTTTCCCGCTTAAACCTCTCAACCGATTTTGATGAAATTTGGCACAGACAATCTTTAGACCCTGAGAAAGAACATAGGCTACCTTTTATCCCGGAAAAATTGATGTTCCCGAGGGAAATCTAAAAAGCGCGATATAACCGACCTCCACGCGGGCGAAGCCGCGGGCGGAAAGCTAGTATATTATAAACTAGCGCTTGACCGCAATCCTGCCTGATGGTAAGCAGTGACGCAATCGTTGATGGTAAAGCGCACTAGTTTATTAAGCGCACTAGGTTATTTTCGTTAATAACCGTAGAAAATTTTGAAAGCCGTGTGGCCAGTGTCATTTACGGACTGGTAGCCAACGTAACACACTATTGCAATCAATTTAAATAATTTTGAAGCATATTGCTAATCCACTGTTATGGTCGAAAAATGTGTTTGCTCAACACCGTAAATAACGCAAAGAATGTTGAACTGTCAAAATGAAACCGATTGCTACTGATAGCCTGTTACGCAATTACCCTGCACGTTGATGTCCCTGCCTTGCTGTACACAGAGATAGTTGTTCAAATCACTAACAAATACACACAGAGCTACCATGAATTTTCATTACGAAGACTCGATCATAGATATCGACCGCGTTTGCCTCATTGTCCTCGATTGTCCTGCTTCAGGGTTGTAAGAACTCTTAACCAATGAGAGCGCCAAACGCGGTCGATGCGTTTGATCGAGTCTCGTAATGAAAACTCATGGTAGCCACACTGTCCTAATGATTTCCATAGATCGTACTCATCATCATCTCAGCGTTAATCCCCGTTGCATCCGTAGCTTTTTCAGCTTTGGAGTCTGGGGTCCGCTTTATCAGTCTAACTGCTGATTTTTGGCTTAACTTCGATATTTTCCGTGAAGCGACTGCCGTCTGACCTCCACAACCCGAAGGCGATATCTAAGCATTGCTGTTAGACCAATTGTTAGACTTTTGAGGGCTCCAATAACCCGTAACGACTGCCACTAGATGTTTGTATGGCAAGCGGGACCAACGGCTTAACGTGCTTTCCGAGGCACGACCAGACCAGTGCAAATATTCATATTCATGCATACAAATATTTGCACTGTGCGGGATTCGAACCCGCGCGTCCTCGCGCGTTCGATACCGCTACGCTAAGGAGGCTGTCTTTTTTGGATTTCCATAGATCATACTGTCAGGTCAAAATGAAAACTTAGAAAAATATTACGCAATAGCTACATAATACTTTAAATTACTCGATGAATGATGTCATCTAGAATGTTCTATTGTTGAAGGAAAATAACCGAAGACGTCAGTAATTCTTTTCCTTTGCGTGTTTCAAGACGTGATTGCATCTTCATTTCAATTGTATCCTTGCTATGCTTTAAAAACCTTGAAATGATAATGTAAGATTGCAATCAAGCAGTTAGTAATTCTCTAAGTAGCTAATAATTAACTTTAACAGCGTTGTTCATCTTGATGATTAACCAAAAGTAGTACAAACTAATTAGACTCTATTTTAATTTAGTCTACTATATGAACAACATCATCCACCTTTTTATCGCCCCACTGCTGGGCACAGGTACCCTCTCATACAGAGAAGGATTGAGCGTAATCACCACGCTTGCTCAATGCGAGTTGGCGAATTCAGACCTCAAGTCCAGGTTTCCTCAAGATGTTTTCCTTCAACTTTTAACCAGTAGACGAGGTTTTCTACGGTAAGGAAAACATCATGAGAATATCGGCACATCCCAGACCCAAAACTACGCCACACCATTCACCAACAGTGAGCTTACGATTACAGCGCGAGTGTACCGCAGGGTGGGAATATTATAGGTTGATCATGCTCTG
This sequence comes from Sesamia nonagrioides, assembly GCA_017933935.1. Classification (NCBI taxonomy): domain Eukaryota; kingdom Metazoa; phylum Arthropoda; class Insecta; order Lepidoptera; family Noctuidae; genus Sesamia; species Sesamia nonagrioides. Next base: position 116,728 of record JADWQK010000893.1, on the reverse strand, counting down.
CTGTATAATTTAGAATTGGCCATAGATAGATAGAAAACTTTCTCTTAAATATATGTTGCAGCCAACTGATTAAATCAGCCGTTTAATCAACGGCCTGGCCATTGGAAGTTTGCTACTCTCGCTTCGCTCTTTCGGCTTGTACGCGGTTGTTCGCAGTTCTAACCGATTCGGTCGGGGTTCGTAAAAAGCCAGTTGGCTACGACATGTACATTATAAAAGTTACAGATGTCGAAATTTTACTATGTTTGATACAATGGGCGAATAGAAGAAAAAGAGACAATACTGCAGGTAGTCTGAGGTGCCTTGAAGGTATCAAGTGACAATAACAGAACTTAAAATGGCTACGATAAACGTATCTAATATTATCCGAGGGGATTGGCGCTGATAGCTGAAATACAGGCCTTGCCTAGTTCGGTTACAGATGCTTAACTCTTTTGTGCTTAAAACTAGCCTATCTTTGTTTGTAAAATATGTTTGTATCCTCTTTCAAATAAATAAATATTATTATTATTTCCTTTATTTCATTAAATAAACTTATAAATTATATTTTTAAATATTTCTACATAACAAAAATATATATAAAAAACATTTAAAAATATAAAAAATAGTAGCCCACCGGTATCGGGAACAGGGTCCAAGCTACCGGCGGTCAGGGCTCCAGAGAGAGGAACTTCCTGAAGATGTGAGCCGTGTCCAGCAGTACCGCTTTCTGAATCAAGCCCTTGATCCAGCTGCCTAACGAGAGCCTCCTGAGGTGTTGGTCGAGGCTCTTGGCTATTAAGCCATTGGCTGTCACAACTATCGGTACAGTGATTGCTGAATCCACTTCCCACATGTCGATAACCTCGTGAGCCAAGTCAAGATACTTGATTTGTTTATCTTTCTCAGCTTTCATGAGGTTCTCATCATGTGGGATGGTTATGTCAACAATCATTGCACGCCGCTCTGATCGATCCACCAGCACTATATCAGGCTTATTGGCAACAATAGTCCTGTCAGTGATGATGGATCGATCCCAGTACAGTGTTATATGGTCATTTTCGAGAACTGGGTCGGGCGTATACCTGTAGTACGGCACCTCCGATTCCACAAGGTTGTATTTAAGAGCAAGTTGCTGATGAATGATCCTGGCTACAAGGTTGTGTCTATGCAAGTACTCTCCGTTAGCTAGACGAGAACACCCGGAGATAATATGCCTTATTGATTCTCCAGGCCGGTGACATGCCCGACAGATGTCAACTGTGCCGTCTTTCACAATAAATCTCCGGTAATTGTTCGTCATCATAACTTCGTCCATAATTGCACATACAAAACCTTCGGTTTCCCCAAAAAGGTCACCGAATCGTAGCCAGGCCACGGACGCTTGTAAGTCTACATCAGGCCCGTGTAGGGCTTTGAAAAAGCGTCCGTGAAGCTCCTTGCTCTTCCATACCTCCATGCGATCATTGGTGTCAAGCACTACTGGTTTGCGCCAGTTCTCTTTTGCCAAGGAGAGCGGAGTGAGGCCCTTGTCAACTGCGACCACATCTCGATGCATTCCCACGTCGGTTGTTAGGAAATATTCTCTGAGACTGCATATCTCACGATTGTGGAGTGTCTTAGCGTTTAAAAAGCCTCGACCTCCACATTTTCGCGGGATATACAGTCTCATAACCGATGACCGTGGGTGATGCAATCGATTTGCAGTCAGCAGTGTACGGACTCTCCTATCCAGGGCGTCGAGTTCGGTTTGAGTCCATTTGAGTATGCCGAAAGAGTACATCAATACCGGCATGACCCAACCGTTGAAAGCGCGCACCTTGTTTCCGCCTGATAGAAGACTATTAAGTACTTTTTTCAGGCGGCCAAAGAAGCGTTCCTTCAACGATTGCTTCATGTCAGTAACATTGATACCCAACGCTTCCGACATACCCAAATACTTATAGGTTTCGGATGCGGAGAGGGCTCTAAGGTTTATGGAACTCGTGAGTTGGGTTCCCACGGATTCCATAATCTCTCCTCGCTTTACATGCATGACCGCACATTTGTCCACACCAAATTCCATCCTGATGGAGCTACTGAAAGTTTCAGTAATTTTCAGTAGCTCCTTCAGTTGTGAATCGGTGTGAGCAAAAAGTTTCAGGTCATCCATGTAGAAGAGGTGCGATATAACCTGACCGCCTCTCCTCAACCGATAGCCTAGACCTGAATCCTCCAATAGTGTGCTTAGAGGATTCAGTGCTAAGCAAAACCAAAGTGGACTCAAACTATCTTATTATTATTATTATTATTCCTCGTTATTTTTTTAAAAATATCTCACATCTGTGTGTGGGTCGAATTTGGCACGGGCCGAAGCCAAGTGCTCTTAAGTAAAAAATATTGAATTAATTAAGTATTTAAAAATTTTCGGGTTAACTTGCATGTGTTCAGAATAACTGCTTTTTGTAGAAGAAGATAAGTAGACGGGCTAGTGTTTAATGTATTAAGGCTATTGTGTAGGGTTTTTGGGATGACTCCTGTGCTGGATATTATGATGGGGATAGTTTTGGTATGGGTGATGTTCCACTGCGTTTTAAGCTCTATGGATAAATCTGTGTATTTTGCAATTTTTTCAGTGTGTGTACTAGTAAGATTATGGGTGTTGCATATAGCTATGTCTATTATGTACACTAATTTATTTTCTTTATCTACCATAGTTATGTCTGGTCTGTTGTTGTGTATGGTTTTATCTGTGATTATGGTCCTATCCCAGTATAACTTGAAATTATTGTTTTCTAACACTGCCTGTGGTTTGTATTTGTAGTAGGGAACTTTATCTGTAATAAGTTTTGTTTGAATTGCTAGTGATTGGTGGATTATTGCAGCAACTTGGTCGTGGCGGTGTTTATAGTCGGTTTGGGCTATGGCTCTACATGCACCTGTGATGTGTTGGATGGTCTCGGATGCACCATGGCATCGTCTGCAGGAGTCATTGTAGTTGGGTCTGCGAATGATGAATTTTTGGTAGTTGGCTGTGTCAATGATCTGATCTTGGATGGCAATCATAAATCCCTCCGTCTCAGGGAAGAGTTCGCCACGCCGCAGCCACGCGTTCGATGCTTTGATATCGACATGGGGTTGCTGCAAGTCGAGGCGGTGTCTTCCATGGAGAGATTTACGTTCCCAAGCTGCTATTTTTTCTGCTTTAGTGGTAATACGTTCATTGGTTTGTGGGTCCATAGCGTGTAAGTTAAGTGGAGTAATTTTTTTATCTGTTTGTGTGATTACTTTATGTAGGGGTGATTGTTGGGCCTTCTGTATGAAAAACTTTCTTAAGTTAGTTATTTGTTATTATTATTATTATTAAAAGACCATTAAAGTCAATCTTTCATTTTCAAAGGCTCTTTGATGTAAAATGATTTATACTAACAAAAAATGCAACACCATTATGCCAAAGAATGCAAAAATAGCTGGAGTTACCATTAAAGTAAAAACGGTTACTAACAAGGTGTGAAGTTCCTCCTTTCCTATTAAAAGAACAAGACCCTCCGACCAGACAGGTATCGTGTCTGGTGAGCTTACTGCCCGACATTTTGATGTCGGGACGTCCATAGCGGGGAAAACTTTGCTTGCGCAATGCAGAATTTTGCATGCCGTCAATGTACTGCATAGTTCGCTTTAGGCGATGTACGGACGACAGCAGGTCAAGCTACCCCAAACTGTCAGATATTCCCAATCAACCTTGAGCCTTAAGGCTTTTGAGACAAAGTGGAAAATCAAATAAGTTGTAGCAAATTGTAGTAGCTTGATGTGCTGTCGTCTGTACTTTCCGCCACACGGTTGATAATTCACCAGATAATCATTAAACTAAACCTTAATCTAATGATTTAGCAACATTGCTACGATTCTAATTAACTTCCCTTACGTAACTCTTCAGCCATCAATATTGTTATTAAACCTAAACAGTTGCATAAAACATTTCTCGTGACCGTTGTAAAGTGAGCTAATCCGTTTCTGGCCATGTCTGCCTTTGTCCCGTAATTAACTTCATTTGTATCACTTACGCAAGTCTGAGCGAGATTAGTTTCATTCCATGAATCACTTTTGTTTTTATTTTATTGTTCACTTGCGTTTGACTTACCGGTAGCTGGGAGTTTCCGTAAATTACACATGATCACGCCTTGTACATACCAAATGGTAAGACAGTTTTTCTTATCTACCTATACTCAACCCAGGACTCTCCAGTTATGTTTATTCTATACCAATATATAACGCTGATGAGTTTGTTTGTTTCTTTGTTTTTTTAACGCACTAATCTCAAGAACTATTGGTCAGATTTCAAGAAATTCTTTTGCGTTGGACAGCTTATTAATCCAGGAAGGCTTTAGGCTATATAGCATCGCCCTGCGACCAATAGGAGCGGAGCATAACTAACTCCACGCCAACGAAGTCGCTGGCGGCCGCTAATCAAGCATAAATGTAGATTCGGGGCTCCTACTGATAAATTCCAGATGAAAAAACTCAATAACGCTTTCTTCGACCAAGGAATAGAACTGAGGATCTCATACTTAGCAGTAGTATTAACGACCACTATACGAAGAGGCCGGGCTTAGAATAGTACCAACCCATATCCTCCCGTGGGTGTCGTAAGAGGCGACTAAGGGAACTGTAACCAGAGAAGCGGGCAGTAGCGCTTTTCTTATGGAATATCAAACTACTGCGATCCACAACCACAACCCGCCTGCCAAGCGTGGGGATTATGGCAAACCCAAAGCCTTTGGGTATGCCTTTATCCAGCAGTGGACGAAACGACAAGGCAGTTAGTTTTCATCTGCATAAGTTTCGATCTCGAGGGAATATTGGGATAAAAAGTATCCTATTTTTGCCAAATTTCATCCAAAGCCGTTCAATAGTATTTGCGTAAAAGAGTAATAAACATCCATCCATCCATAGCTTTCATGTTTATAATATTAAGTAGTAAGATTATAGTAGGAAGTAAGATATAAATGGTGGTATTAACGTAAACGAAGCAATTGGGAGCAGCGGTGGCGCAGTGGTAACGGCCCCGATTTACGTGTTGTAGGTCGTGGGTTCAAACTCAAGCGGGGGCTTACTTTGTGTAAATTATTTCATTACCACTGCTCTCAAAGCGGTGAAGGAAACGTCGTGAGGAGACCGGCATGTCCTAGAACTTAATACTCGTAGACATGGTGACATCTACCAAACCATACTGATCCCGCGTGGTGTATTAAGGCCACTCCCTCTTGAAGAGAGAAAGCCTGTGACCCAGCAGTCATCACCATCAATCTTTGTATCGTCCCACAGCTCGGCACAGGTCTCCTCTCATATAGAGAAGGATTGAGGGTAATCACCACGCTTGCTCAATGCGGGTTGGCGATTTCAGATTTAAAGTCCAGGTTTCCTCAGGATGTTTCCCTTCACACCTTGTAATCAATCATTGGTGTGCAAGATATACTTAGAAAGTACACATAACTTAAAACAGTTACATTGATACTTGCCTGATCTGGAATCGAACCCGCACACTCATACTTGAGAAGCTGGTGTTGTAACCACTAGGCCATCGCGACTCTAGACTAGTATGGTGATAATGTGATGTTGTGTGAAACAAAGTAAGGAGTACGAAGATGGATAACGAGGGAGATCAGGAGAAACAAATGGGAAGAACGCGTTCGTTTTATAACCACACTTGACACACATTTCTTATTTAACACAATGAAGCGCAGAAATCAATACGTATTCTGTAATACATATCAAACCACAATGATCTCACGATTGCACAATATAACGACGTTTCTTTGTCTTGGTGGCAATTATCTCACAACATGACGTCTTTATGGACTGCATGTGAGTGTAAATTACACTTTTATTGTTTAGAACTGATCACATTATATTTTTTGTTTACTTATGAAGATGGTGAAAGGAGAGAGGTATAGGTAGTCGCTCAATGTAGAATACTGGTCATCATCATCATTTCAGCGTTAATCCCAGTCGCAGTCGAAGCTTTTTCAGCTTTGGAGTCTGGGGTCCGCTTTACCAGTCTAACTGCTGAGTTTTGGCTAAACTTTGACATTTCATCAATGTAGAATACTGGTATTCAGCTGAATCCGGTAAGATTGGAAGCTGACCCCATCATAGTTAGGTATAAGATAGGAAAGTGATGGCATCCTGACTTGGATCACCTCATGGTAAGATGCTAAAGCGCGCTAGTTTATTAAGAGCATATTCACTTAAAAAAAACTGAGAGAATAGGAAGGAAGACGGCAGTTGAGCAAGGTGCAATATTAAACCCAACAACACGACCAACAATGCTGCGCCAGAGGGAGATTGATCTGGACAGCCTCCACGACCAAACTGCCGACACAACAACATTTGGCGCATCGTACCCGGCACCCATCGCAACACAACTGTTCAGACCCGTCCACTGGCGGCTTCACCAGACATCATGCCGGAACACGACAAATCACTTGGCGGCGAGACTTTGTCTGGTGGGTGGTAACTTCTGCCGGCAGCCGAATTGTACAAAAATGTTACTAAGTACTGGCAAAATGTGCCCTAAACCCTACGGGTTAACAAAGCGTCAGACTATGTCAGGTGTGTAAAAACCTCGAATATCGAGAGCTAATAATGTACCCCCATAAGCGCCAAAATGACAACCATTTTAAGTAAAAATATAAAAAAAATACAAAAATTACATGATTCAATTCCCCATCTCCGTTCCATCATTGGATGACCCGTTGTACGGTGGATTTCCACCCTTACGTTGTTGACACCACAACGATCCGAACGAAGCGTTTCGTCTCTTCTTTTATATCGCTTACATCGAGGGACTGGAAGAATTTGCCAACGGCGGTATTTACCGTCGGACTACAACGTAAGTGTCTTCAAGGCTAGAGTGAATAGGCTCTTAATAAACTAGCGCGCTTTACCATCAACGTTTGCATCACTGCTTACAATAAAGCGGCATTGCGGTCAGGCACTAGCTTATAACTTATAAAAAAAATAATAAGTCATAACTCACATAGTAATTAAATAATAAGTTACATAGTATTATATTTTCTATGAAGTTAATTACCTAGAGTGCTCAGTGTTTAGTCATAGACTTGACGGCACATTCTTTATAGTCAGGTGCTGTGCAAGGTCGCTCACAGTCTACTACGATGCAGATCCTTTACAAACAATGATTCATCTTAAAGACTAATATGCATAACTAAGACCTCTGCCGGAAAAAAAGCGACAGCGGCAGCGGGTGGGTGTCGTTGACGAATGAAAACTGACGTAAGTACATTGAGAATGGTTGCATCCGACAGTAGCGAGTAGATGTGTTGTGCTTTTGTCTATAAGACCTATCAAAATTCTAGCAGCTAATAGAAACCAGCAGTTCATATACCTACACGATGTCTTGAATCTGAATAGATCCGGTTGCATACTCATACTCAAAATCAAGTCTTTTATTCAAATTAGGCTGAGAATCAGCACTTTTGGAAAGTCAAAATTACAAAAGACAGTCACCCAAAACACCCACACTTCACGACTTTCTAGTGTTTTCGCTGGGGAGGAGTACAACACAAAAGACAGTTCAGTTTCAATGATTTGTTTCTTATTCATTAATATGTCTGTGAAAAATTGTGAAATCTTAACACAGGATGGGATTTTAACATAGGAAGAATTGACAAGTGACATAAATACCTAATATGACATACTCATAAATATTTGACATAGCCGCGCCCGCTACGGTAAACGCCTTTACGAACCCTAGATGAACCCTTATTATACATGTACCACGTAAATTATATTATCTATTCAAGATGCATTAAAATTAATTGGGCACAATGTCTCATATTTATCGAGACATGATTAATTTTTATGACTCTGTTGACAACACTAGTTAGTTGTTGTTGAGATGAATCTATAAATTAATTATTAATTAGTATAGTTATGTGATGTTGATAGCGTTAATAAAATTAAACTGCATATGCTGTGTCAAGAGATGCAATGGAAGTCTCTGGAAAGTCAAGGGTGGGGGAAGTCAATGAAGGAACACGGGTGGGTTTTAAACAGAAGTCATTTAATGATTTCCTTTTCAAGAAAAGGGTGGCGAAATGAATACAAAGTTGTTTGAAAAAAGCGGTGATCTTGGAGTACCCCAGTCACAGCGCCGAGTGTCAGAAACATAAAAAAAATCGCACGAGGCACAAATATCACCACGTGCATTGGTGACAGGGCATGCGGCACAGGATGGAAGGTGGACCATAAATGTGTGGGAACAAGGAAGGAAGGAGAGAGGTGCTCATAAAAATTCTTCAAAATGTGGAACTAGCTACCGTAAAAAGGGTTGATGACCATGTCTGATATACCATGACAAGTCTTTTGTATATTTCCTAAGCAGTAAAAGTGAAAGAAAATCGTAGCGTGTTAGAGTTAGCGGTACAATATCATTTCACAGTAGTTGTAAAGGAAACGGCATGTTACTTCCAATGCTTGCAAGGAAATTACCATGATTAAAGAGAACTCGTTATGGCTGTTAATATAACAGTGAACCTGCGGGATACAGATTATTAAGTGTTAGAAATAAACTTGTTAGAAATGATAATTATATCAGCTGTAAACCTTCACACCAATAGAAAACCAGCGGATACGGCAGGGGTCAACAAAGCAGTGATTATGAGTCTTTAATGTGATAATCAGCTTTGCAGAGCCAACCCGCATTGAGCAAGCGTGGTGATTACGCTCAATCCTTCTCTGAATGAGAGGAGACCTGTGCCCAGCAGTGGAACGATAAAAAGGTTGATGATGATGATGTGATATATAATCTAATCACCATTCAGTAAATATATTTACCTACCTGTGTCCAGAAATGATGATGTTACAAGCAAGAGCTGATGGGAAATAACTAGGGATGCGACCGAAACACACGTGGGAAATGGATTTCTACTCATAACAACATAAGCTAATAAATCACACGTCATGTCAGAATGCGTCAAGGATGTTATTGCACACAAAATCAACATATTATACACACGGTAAAAATGCAGATGTAAAGATCAAAGTAATATTTAGCTTAGTGTGGGAAGCAGGACCTAAGACAGATACTAACGTCATCGCCAAGAATTTTTTTTTTTTTTTTTTTTTTTTATATATACGAACAAATCACACAGATTGAGCTAGCCCCAAAGTAAGTTCGAGACTTGTGTTATGGGTACTAACTCAACGATACTATATTTATAATAGATACATATATAGATAAACATCCAAGACCCAGGCCAATCAGAAAAAGATTGTTTTTCCATCATGACCTGGCCGGGCCCTCGAACTCGAATCGAACCCGGGGCCTCCACGTCGCAGGCAGGCGTGTTGACCGCTGCGCCACGGAGGACGTCAACTTTAACGGACGTCAAATTATGAAGTAACCTTCGCAAACTCAAAAACATTTATTTCAATTAATCCATTTACAGAAACTATTGAATTGTGACGGAGTCGTCCAGTCAGAAAGATGAAGTTTCTATATAAATATAGATGTATAAAGGTGCACGACTGAACAGAACAAAGGCGATTACTTCTTTGATTAAAAATGAAACTATAACAGAATAGGAGCAAAAGAAATTATATCAAGATCACAAAACTACAGCAGCCAAAAAGAAAAAGAAAGTCGCTCAGGTAGCAGAAACCTATCTACTTAAAACAGCATCAAAAGACCTGATCCGCTAACCTTTTCTCAACCACAAGGCTACTAAAATAAAAAATAAAATGGTCGAAATTGGACCACAATGGTTAGAATACAAAGATAATGTTCGACAAGGTCACGTTATTTAAGAAAAAAGTAAAATGCGTGACTCTGGTTGGTTGAGGTACAGATTTCAATTTCATTTTGTGGTTATCAATGATATCTGGAGCATTTAGGTCTTATTTGAAACTGCGATTTGTTGGGTTCGATGTTCTTTGAATAGGATGTAAAGAGAATCTGATAAATTGAAGGTAATTTCGGATTACCACTTGCAGAATTTGAAAGGTGCAAAATAGGTTAGTGGTCAAGTCATGTTCCTGCGTTGAAGTGTTGCTTTTTTTAATAATTATAAACTAGTGCTTGACCGCAATCCCGCTTGATGGCAAACAGTGATGCAATCATTGATGGTAAAGCGCGCTAGTTTATTAAGCCTATTCACTTAAAAAACTTAATGAATAGGAAGGAAGACGGCAATTGAACGAAGTGACGCAATGTTAAACCCAACAACACGACCAACGATGCTGTGCCAGAGGGAGATTCATCTGGATACCCTCCACGACCAAACTCCCGACACAACAACATTTGGCGCATCATACCCGGCCACATCGCAACACAACTGCTCAAATCCGTCCTCCGTACGGTTTCACCAGACATCATGCCGGAACACGACGAATCGCTTGGCTGCAAGACTCTGTCTGTTGGGTGGTAACTTCTGCCGGCAGCCAATATTATGGCCTAGCAACAGGAAACACGTCATGTTGCCGCCGTGTATGCCAGTCATCATGCTGTTATCATTTATTTTGAGTTATCACAAAATGTAACTTGCATGAATCGTTCTTGTTCATTCATCTTCATCAAACATAAGTGGGTGAAACCATAAGGCGCAATTAGTCTTTCATACAGTTCCCCTGTAAGTTTTTAGTCCAACCTATTTTATGGCCATTCACATTCACACCTTTCAGCTAACATTCTTGCCAGTGAATACTGATTAAATGTTCAAAGCAGCCTCCGTACTTCGCCAGTCATAAAACGCTGTATTACTCACATTCTACAAACAGAAGCCTCACACGGTACGGTGGCCGGTATTTAGCGCGGCCTTACAAAGGCGCAAGTAGGGCACGCCCCAAGTCACAGACGGCCAGTGTTGGGTGAGACCAGCTATGACTAAGAATAAGCCTAGTTTGAAACTTAAAAAGAGTTGCAGAAGCAGATAACTTTGGTCTTCTTTCTAGCTAAGATTAACTTGAAGGTTTTGGAAATCCAAAACGAAATATACAAAATATGTACAGCGTGTGAGATATTTGATCTCACGAGGTTCTTCGAGGCGTGACTGGAGTTCTGTTTGAAATGTTTAGAATGAACAAGGTTTACTGAAATTCTAGCATGGATCCACTGATCTTAAAATCCATACGTGTTATCCCCTACATATCTAGGATTGAAAGACGTATTCTATAAAAAAAATATTGTGCTGAACTCCACATACATAACACAGCACAAATGAAAAATTCGATAAAACTGGTTTTGATTGAGTATATGGGTTCAAAATCAAGTCATTTATTCAAAGTTGGCCGAGACTCAACACTTTTTGAAAGTCAGTTGAATTAAGATCCTTGAAAAATGTTGACGATTCCTGTCCACCACATGTTAATATAGGGCGCGTGTAGGTGCACTATAAAACTGATGTTCTCTTTCTACTTTAACGTCTTTTCATTGAAACTAGTTCATGTTTATTTTATTAGTTTTCGAGTACTACAACATTTTGAACGGTATGTCTTCACAGTTTTGCGTCAAAATATGTTTCAGAGAAAAATAACATATTGAGCGATTGCTATAACATAGAAACATGGTTTCAAAAAGTAATTTTAGACAAGTAGAAAAATAGTGTAACAAAACTAAAAGTACTTACTACTTTTAGCAAAAGATTCCAAGATGCTCTCATTGACTGACTCATATCAAGTAAGAAGTACTCAATTTCGTACAATTCAAGAATGCGGCTCGAAGGACCACATCCGCTTATTTCAACAGTATTCGATTACTACCGGTCAATTCTGCGTAAATCTGACCGCGAAAAATTTGGTGAGATGGGCTTGAAATATGCTGTCAATGATGTCAATCATATAGCATTAGTCGGGATTTCAAGAGCTCACTTCTAAGTTTTCACGATGAGATGGTTCTAGCATAACACTGCTGATCGACGTTCCTGGTATTGGGCTGATCGAGGCTGTCTACACATAGATCGATGCCATCAACGTTTCGATCAGATATTTAAGCAGCTTCACGAACAGTTTAATAACTTTCAGTTTTACTTGGAACCATTTATTCGAAATCACATTATTTGGAACGGATTAAAGAAAGTATTTCATCAAACGGAAGGGCGATATTGAATCTTTCACCCAAAAAAGTAAAAAAAGAAGGACAGTCGAAGGCACAAATAATATGGCGTGAAAGAAAACAGTTAAATTGAAAAGGCACGAATTGTTCGCTTTTTTTTTATTACTACAGGCGCCAGTAGCCAGCACATCAAGTTACTACAATCTTTAAAATTTATTAAATAAGACTTTCAATTTTATCTCTAAAGCAATAAGGTTCAAGGTTGATTGAGAAGAATCGACAGCTTCGGGTAGCGTGCTTGCCGTCTGTACTAAACAACATTGTATTCGTGGTCACCATCCGCAACAACCTCATTTCTTCATTCATAATCCTCATTCATTAAAGTAATTGCTTAATTTCGCCAATGGTCAACTTAAGTCTGTGTAATAATTATTCCTTACGAGTTCCCATTGGACTTTGTAGCCAACTAATAACAGCTGCAAGTTATTACGTGGATGCTTAACCACCTCTACCTATGGGGTAGGTAGGGTAGTACCAAGTCACCTGATCAATCATAAAATACACAAATCCATACTTCCATACTAATATTATAAATGCGAAACTAACTCTGTCTGTCCGTTACGCTTTCCCGCTTAAGCCTCTCAACCGATTTTGATGAAATTTGGCACAGACAATCTTTAGACCCTGAGAAAGGACATAGCCTACCTTTTATTGAAAAAAAAAAAAACCATATTCCCGAGGGAAATCTAAAAAGCGCGATATTAACCGAATTCCACGCGGGCGAAGCCGCGGGCGAAAAGCTAGTACAATTATAAAACTCAGTTCCATCATAATCCAAACTTGTTAATACAACTTTAAGGTTCCAATTTGCATAACCTAACACACAATAAGCGTTTTATGAATGCAAATCTATAATGGATAATAATAGAGGTGCGCTAAGGACCATTTTCGTATCACAGATGTGGTACCAATACCGGTCCATTTTAAGGTCAAGTGCGACATTTCATTGTGACTTCCTGATCGATTCGGTATAGGTACCGGTCACCTGGTTTCGGTATCGCGGAGACTGGCACGGAAATGATTGTTGTTAGTTATCTATTTAGCTTGTAAGGCTTTCACAATGTGTAATTAAAATGCCGGTTGCAGTAAGATAGATTTATTAAAATGAAGTGTTCTAATTTAGATCTTATTTAGGTTGTTATAAATGCCAAAGTAAATGGAGTTTCTGCTTTGACGAAAGGCTGAATGTTATTTAATGTTGGCAGAGTAAGTAATATCTTCTCAGAAGCCCGAAAATGACAACCACTCTTACCACGGGGTACGGTATTACAAAGTAATTGGGTTGTGAAGGGTAGGCAGTTCACCAGACATCTCTGGTGAAGCCGTACGGAGGACGGGTCTGAGCAGTAGTGGTGCGATTTGTGCCGGGTACGATGCGCCAAATGTTATTGTGTCGGGAGTTTGGTCGTGTTGTTGGGTTTAACATTGCATCATCTCACTCAATTGCCGTCTTCCTTCCTATTCACTCAGTTCTTTTGAGTGAATAGGCTCTAGATAAACTTTACCATCAACGACACCATCACTGCTTACCATCAGGCGGGATTGCGGTCAAGCACTAGATTATAATTATTAAAAAAAATAAATAAGTACTCATGTATCTCTGTACCATCTTAATGTTCATACTATAATATTTCTTAACAAATAAATCGTGTAGTATTAGCCTAATATGCAATAATCTGTTTCGCCTAACACTGACAAGTAATACTTCGAAAAGGTTACACCGGCCGAGGTCGAATACCGTATTTGATTCGATCTGATATTGACAAAATAAGTTAGCTAGGTTCGGTCTGAGATTTTTTTGGTCAGGTACAAAAATAATTAATAATACATAGGAGGAACACCTTCTTTAACCCTGGGCTGCGGGGTCTCTTAGACTCTTACTGACTAAAAATCACCCTGGTGTTCAGACCTATGCCGGAGTTCGCGGGAACGAACGATACTTTCGCAAACCCTCGACTGGTAGTAGAGCACCTTTCATGGAGGTCACAGATTGTTTTGCACCTTTCTCGTGCGCCCGGTATATCTCTTGTGGGAGGGGAAAAAAGATGAGGCTTCTCTCTCCCGCTCTGCCGCCTCCTTTGCAGACATGACATCCTCGCAAAAGGAGGTAACAATGTCCCGAGCGCGCAAAGACCATATTTAGTTGATCCTTTTGCACAGAAGCAAGCATTTATATCCCTCCTTATGGCTTTTGCCGCCTGACGATCGCGAAAATGCAATAGGATTCTGATATAGTATAGAACAATTTCCACGAATTTTTATAGAAATTGTTGTACCATACTTGCGTTACCTTAAGCCGCATCATCTATTTATTTCTTAGATATTTTATTACCACCCAATGGTATGGTTATACAACATACTCTCACAATTATGATTAATCTTACCAACTAAATAGGCATAAAATTCAATAAACAGTTGAATCTTTTCACTCTCAAATTAGAATTAGCATTGCAAATATTTCTAAAATAAAAAATAAACAAAAATCTATGCACAGACGGTTCTGACATGAGGTGACACGTGAAAACTTTCTTTCTGTCAAGTGGTATAACTTGTTAGGCTATGGTTATGTTAGATACATAATATATTAGTGATGTTATATGACTTTGAAAGTGTCTTCAAGGGCATTATGTGATGTCTCCAGCGCACAAGGCACACCCACTTAAAAACCTCTATCTAAACTAATAGACAATCTGTTTTTACTTTTCTATGGACAACGCAGTTCCATTGGGTTTAAAACATGAAATTTTACAATAGTTTCTTTCGGAGGTGAGCGTTTAGGGAGGACTTCGTCATAAAGAAATAACGGCTTGACAACTAACTTGATAGGTAGACATGGCAATTTCCTTAAAAACGTTTTGTTTTTATTGAAATTTATTTTTTCTGCAGTGATCTGATCAAAGACAAGGAGCTTGATATGGTAAGGTCATTGCGAGGCTTAATAAAGCTAAAGAAACTTGAATTTTTGCTGACTTTCAAAGGTTGACGACTTCAAAGTTCAGAAGCCTTTACTCTGAGCACAACCTGGCTCGTTTCAGCTGCCACTGTTCTATAGCCATATTTGAGTGCACTAAGCTGATGAAAATAACAATAAATTAGTCAAGTTGGGTATGAACCAGCCCTTTTTTTCTTCTGAACGGGAAATCATCAAATGACCTCTCCCGCTCTAGGCGGAGCAGAAGGGGGTGTCAGACTTTTATTGACTAAAACCCACCCGTGTTCCTTCAGTTGCCTGTGCGCCAGGCCATGGTTTCTTTTTTAACCAACCCGCAAGGTATGAACGAGTCTTACAATACTTCCAAGTATTTTTTTCTTTACTTAAAATTTTGCGTGTGGCTAATACACGATTACTTCAAAGACATATAATTAGAACCAATGAGGATGGTTGTCACAATTATTTTTACTGTCACGAAAAGTGGCGTTGTTCTTTTATTTTCAATCGACTAATCGGTTTTCATTAATTGGTACATGGTTTCCCGACACGCACTATTCCGCTTAGTATGTAATTTTTTCAGCATATGTACCTAGAATTGGGTTGTTTTGCAGATGAAATGAAAAGACACCGAACTGAAAGACTCATCATCATCCCAGCGTTAATCCCAGTCGCATCCGAAGCCTTTTCAGCTTTGGAGTCTGGGGTTCGCTTTACCAGTCCAACTGCTGATATGGCTAAACTTCGACATTTTCCATGAAGCGACTGCCGTCTGACCTCCACAACCCGAAGGCGACATCGAAGCAATGCAGTTAGACCAATTGTAGGACTTTTGAGGGCTCCAACAACCCGTAACGACTGCCACTAGATGTTCGTAGGGCAACCGGGACCAACGGCTTAACGTGCTTTCCGAGGCACGACTAGACCAGTACAAATATTCATATTCATGCATACAAATACTTGCACTGTGCGGGGATCGAACCCGCGCCACCTTGCGCAGCGGCTGCGTCCGCTACCGCTACGCCACGGAGGCTGACCGAATCGAACTGAAAGACTGTTTCTTTTTATTAGGTGCATAAAAATAAGTTTCCGCCGTTTTTTGAAGACGCAGACGAGCATTATCACGAAGGAGAATAATTTTGTCATATCTGGAGTAGTAATGAGCGCGTTTTTCCTCTTCCTTCAATAATGCTTCCAATTCCGTGTCTTCGTACGATTTCGGTCTACCACTACGTTCTTTGTCTTCACAGTTTCTAAACTGTTAAAACCACTCAAGACAACTTCTCTCTCTTAAAGCAGCTTCACCGTAAGCTCCTACAAGCAATGGATGGGCCTCAACTGCAGACTTCTTCAAATTAAAGAAGTAACAAAAGTTCCCGCAAATGACGTTTATTCGGCACAAAACTTGTCATTTTTGCACAAAATTAAATATGTGATACTGATAAAGAGTCACTAATACTCTAAGTGTATCTATGTTTTTACCAGATGTCCGAACTTACGATATCACATTTTACATCTGATAATTTCAACGAAACCTCTTAGTGAGGACATGTTTTATTAAACGGAGGAAACTTATTTGTACACCTAATAAAACACGGCTCCTCTCTGTCAGAGGGAGAAATGTCAGTTTCTAGTTTACTTTATTAAGCGGAATTCATCTACTGTTCATCAAGAGCTGGTTTAAGCCAGTGTTCTGGCTAAGATAAGAAAGACTAAACTAAACTATAACTACTAGGACTAAACTATTTCTCAAGTCTCTGATGCCAGGCAGTGATAGATTAACAATGTGGTAATCATATACCCTTCTAGAGAACTTGTAAGAGTTAATTATACATGTACCAAAGGTAGCATCGTGTCGCTAAAGGCAGATAATTACTGGTTTTACATCACACAACTGTAACTGTCTCTTTATCACCTCAGGAATGTAGGAAGGAAGGTCATTATGTTGCTGCCTATCCCATAAGATCAAACTCGTGATAGGAGCATTAAAGGCGTTTCATACTTTTGGTACCAATATGCCCCGAAGGTATACCAGATGGTTCCCAAGTCATGACCCTTAGCATTTCCGAACGAACGATACGTTTCGAAGGCCGACCGGTGCGCGGGCGCCGCTAAATGTCAGAGTAGATAGGGCTGACCCATCGTGGAACGTGAGATTATGATGATTATTGAATGTTAATTCGACATGAGTATATATTAAATAGGGTAGATTTTGATAAAAACTTATATTGGCAAGTAGAAGAATTGATGTAAATGATCATAAGTCTGCAAGTAGTTTTCTCCAAGAACTTTAACACGTCAATATATTTTGATTAAATTAGATTAGGCCGGAGTTTGTTATGACAATAATAATAAATTTTATTTGCATTGATAGTAGGTAAACAATAAAAATTTCCACCTTAAATTAGGCATGCGAAACAGTTTTCAGCTGTAGTTTTAAATGGTCGTTAGAGGATAGAATCACGTAGATTGTGTGGGCATGTTGAGTCAGTGCACGCATTTGTTAGTAATCAAGCAGTTCACGAATTTTTTACATGAAATTTTGATTTGTTACGTAATAAATAATTCATTTCTATAAGTAATAAGTTTTCACTTTAATTCTAGTTATAAAAATAATAAATTAAATAACTAATTAGCGTGACCTTATGATTAAATAAAACACCTTTACAATAATATCTATATCTTGAACGTTCTCTCTCAGGTCAGAGATTACAGAAATTAATTAATAAACATAAATCCAACACGTCATCCCATGGAAATTTCATAATATTGATATTAAGATTAATTATACATACTATGGAGGAGAAAAAAATATGCATTTGAAATTAATACACTCTCTTTGGGAATATTTCTTGGCAATAACTGACGAATTTTTTGGCTGATGATATTTTTCATGCCCTAACGTCGCGACTCGCGCCACCTACAACCTTGATTTTAGTATGAAAAAAAAAAACAAATCTAAATCAAAATTGTTTATTTCAAATTAACCACTCGTTGGTGCTTTTGAATAGTCAATGTCGGTCAGTCCAAGAAAAGTGAAGCTAAATTGCACGTTCCAAAGCGTAGATCTCTATGGAGAAGAATGTGCAAGAAACTCCATGGACACTCTTTTAAAATCATAGTATGGGTTACATTTCTTCGTTACATATTTCTGTTGCTTCTATCATGTGAGCACAATGTATAAATAGGTATAAAATTAATGTATGTGATCCTAGATCCCCAAATGTCGAATTTGTTTCCCTAGCAGGCTAATTCGCCGCCCGGAAAGGAGCAAGCCCGGTTCGACGACGGCCCATTATGTTCTACGCTTGTCCCAAAGAAATGTTGGCAGAAAATGACAGTGTCCGCTAGGGCTGCACTCCAGTCAACTACTACTAACAAAAAAGTAAACAAAACACAAACATTCTCGTTTTGTTTGACATTGTCAGCCCTATTCCAGTCCGGGCGACAGGTGCACAAAAATAACAGATGCGTTTGCACATTGTGTTATGGGCCGAGATTGGCCGTGAGGGCCCGCAGTACCTGAACTGTAGCAAAGAATCTTACCTGTCTCCTTCAATGAATGGGATTGGGATGCTGCTATAAGAAACAATGGAACTTAAGTTTTGCAGGGAGATTGTTTTTGGCGTCATTATGAAGGTAGTGCGTGCTATTGGAGTTAGCCTCATGTTTTAAGGTCGTGTTGTGTGGGTAGGACTGAAAGATTATCTATATTTTAAACTAGCGGCCGGCCGCGACTTCGTACGCGTTTTTGTTATATGCTCCGCTCCTATTGGTTACAGCGTAATGATATATAGCCTAAAGCCTTCCTGCAATAATGGGCTATCTAACGCAAAAAGATTTTTTCAAATCAGACCAGCAGTTCCTGAGGTTAGCGCGTTCAAACAAATAAATTCTTCAGCTTTATATATTAGTATAGATATACACGCCTTCTTCTTATGTAGGCAAAAATAGAACGCCACATTTTTACATACTCCTTTTGCTTCGTTAACGTTCATACATCTAGCGCAATAGGTACGCTAGTTGCAAGTACAACACAATTTTAAAATTATCACTGAACTACGACCAGTCTAAACTAGAGGCGGTTTTAAAGGAACCAACTTTTTAAAACAAAACAAATCCTAGCAATTACTATTAAATAAAAAAGGGTGTTTTCATGCAATTCCATACCTAAGTTCTCAATTACATATAATCGAATTCACACAAAGTTATCCAAGCTAATTAATTGCTCTAGTATTTTCCCACGGAGTCGGTATTTAGCATCTACCAGGTGTGGCTCTCGAAATGTTGTTCAGTGATCGATCGAATAGCAATCTTTCACGACTTTACGACCGGGCGTTATAGTGGAATTTGTATACCTACATAATTATTATATCACCGAAGTAACATCAATGATGGAATATTGACCACACTCATCATCATAATCTTCTCCTGCCCTTGTGACAATTCATTTGGAGTTGGAAAATTATCATTCCTATTTCTTCCATACCTTATATTACACTAGCTTTCCGCTCGCGGCTTCGCCCGCGTGGAATTCGGTTATGTCGCGCTTTTTAGATTTCCCTCGGGAATATCAAATTTTTCCGGGATAATAGGTAGCCTATGTTCTTTCTCAGGTTCTAAAGATTGTCTGTGCCAAATTTCATCAAAATCGGTTGAGAGGTTTAAGCGGGAAAGCGTAACAGACAGACAGACAGACAGACAGACAGACAGACAGACAGACAGACAGACAGACAGACAGACAGACAGAGTTACTTTCGCATTTATAATATTAGTATGGATTAATAGTAGTCATCATTTCAGTATTCACCTATTTTCTAACCATATGATCATTCCACAGTCCATGCATCGTTTTTTTGGTCTTGTTATGTTCCCTTACTATTCTAGCATACCATTCACACTAAATAAAAGCGCTAACATTCATACTAAATACAAGCGATGATTTCTTACACTCATGATAAATTGAAACCTTCGAAATGATATGGAAAAACTACATTGAGGATTAAGCAGCTTCTATTCCAAAGGTTATTGGGGTTACATTATTCACCTAAGAAACTTTAAGCAAATTGAGCCAATAACTGACACTTTAGAATCAACAAGGAATCGGTCAGACCAAAAGATGAAGGTAGTTTCCCATTAAAAGCGCAGAAGATTCCTACAGACAAGAACGAATAAGAAACTCCATAGACACTGTTTTAAATCAATATGCCACCATAATCTTGACATGCAAACTAGCATCGCCCTTGTTTATATAATATCGCCTTGATACGATATCAGTGTAATCAGTGATAATAAGACCGGTACATGCCCTTGCACACAGAGAAAGGACCGCCTACGACTTACAACGCGTGACCTCTTCCTAAGATCTTGTCCTATTTAGGATTTGTATATTTGTTTTAGCAGTGAGAACTGCTGGTAGGAGATTTAAATTGAGACAAGAATTATATTCGCGCACGCGCACTGGGCCCAGAAAATGACGGGCTGGGTAAGGGCGAAAGAAAAAATTGAGAGAAAATCGCCATGTCTTCGAACCAAAAAATTTATGTGATCTTATGTGACATATACCACCGGTTCCACGTGGCGGATAACGGCCCACTCGCTCTCAAAACAAGGATACCTCTGTCCCAATAGTGGAAACACTTGAGGCTGATTATACTCCGGAGTCTAAGTATAATGAAGGAGCAGGTAGGAGGTGAGGGGTGCTTAATAAGTACTATATAAAAAATTTCTTCCCGATATCCGTTCATGTTTTCTATCTTTATAAGCACAGATGTTCAAAACTTTCTTTTAGTTTCATAGAAATTAATAAAAGTGCAGTCTAGTACCACAAGGATCCAAACGAAGCGTTTCGCTTTTATACCGCGTACATAGAGGGACTATAACAATTTGCCAGCGACGGTGTTTCCGTCGGACTACAATTTAAGTATTTTCAATGCTAGAGTGAATAGGCTCTTAATAAACTAGAGCGCTTTACCATCAACGATCACGTGCTTACCATCAGGCGGGATTGCGGTCAAGCTCCAGTTTATAATTTCCAAAAAAAAAAAAAAATTGTAATAGCAATTAGTGAGTATCAACAAAAAACAAAAAGGAGGAAGTCAAGCGTTTTTTTTTTTTTGCGCAGAATATCAATATTTATAAATTTTGTTTAATGGACTCCTAAACACGTAACATGTTGCATTCAATGCCCAATAAATTATTAATATATTTACAGAGTTATCATATTAATTAAGTATTACATTTTGCATAATCATTTCTACCAGCTCGTCTCCTTTCAACGTAATTTCAACTTTATACGTAACTAATTAGCATACAATTACGATAAACACGACTATAAATCTATATTATAACACGCAGACAACAATATATAATATAATACATTGGCTATTTCTCTATAACAAATAGTTCCTTACCAACCAACCACATAAATTATATCATTCATATACATATAAATCCAATATACTTCTAAAAAAGACACTGCCATTCAAATTTAAACCTCATCCACGAAGACTTAAGATTAATTATAATTTGCAGATACACACCGTGGGAAGTACAAGGGAGAGTGGAAAGACTAATTGTGATTGATTGAGAACATCCTCGATACTCGATAATTCGATGCGATGATACTACGATTATCGTTATCATTCGATTCCTGTATCGAGAACCGGAGTGGTATTTTTGCAAGTGAATTAAGGCTGGTGACAAGCTGTGCGACACAGTGGCGCGGTTCTGCCGGGTTTGTCGCATGCATAATGTTATAGGGCAACCTGTATCGTTAGGTAACAGCAAATTTAATTAAATTCATATTATAAGGAAATTATAATTAGGTATTTACAACTTCTAAGTCACTACAATTTGTCAGTTTAATGGTATTCTTTTGATCAAGAAAATATTTTAAAAAAATGTGATAAAACACACAACATACAATATTTGTTATATCAAATGATAGAGGAATACCGTTTGAATTTCATTGAATAAATATTTAGACAGTTCCCTCTCAATTTCATTTTACGATCACGCACGACCACGATCAGGTCCTAATGAATATAGCTTCAAATTTTGGCTAGCTGCTGCTATTGTCTGGTCAAAACGAGAAGAATTCATCAAGATTTGAAGGAAAAACAACAATGGCTAAATACAACCTTTTAGAAACAAGGAGTATTGTCACAAATAGCGTGCTTAACAAATCGTCTAAGCTCGCACCAGTTTTATGCTTCATAAGCAGTTAGTCAAGTATCATTAGATTCATTAGGACACCATTAAATTTGCGTAGTCTGGTTGTTAGTACGCGCCTAATGAGCGACATTACTGGGTTGTCTTACCTTAATTGGTGATCTGAATTCTTACTGGTGTGGCGGGCCTTAGATAGTTGCTACGTTCCTATGAAGTAATAGTAATTTTTACGACCAAATGTGAATATTGTTATTGATTATCAAGATATTATGGAGTGTCAAAGTGTGAATTATCGTTAGAAAAATATAAGGTCTCTTTCATTCGTTCGCACCTTATTGAATGTTTCCAGTGTTTGGTCGTAGACCTCTTTGTGAATGGAAGTGAAACAAGAGGGCAATTTTTTGTTTAGAATTTACTTCTTAGAGTTCACACAAGTTACAAGTGGGCTGTACACTCCCACCCTATTACTTACGCAAATGCCAACTATATTTCAGTGACAATTAAGTTGATTTCAGAGTGACTAACACTATTCTAAAAAGAACTTATTGTGTAGGAGTTAAAAGTTATTTTTCCTTTAATTCACAGGTATTAACATTTTTGGCAAATAAATCGCGAACACAGGGTAGAAGGTATTCGGCTGCTCAACCGGACTTGCGGGTGCCTCACTACATTGAGGAGCCCAGAGCCAAGGCTTAAAAACTAAGAGACTACGCGAAGGGAATAACTACTGATGGCTACCCTGGCCGACCTACAATGCTTCACTTGACGGATTTGAGTGCAGAAACCAAACCCGTAATGTATGTAAAACGCATTATATCCCCTGTGGGGCACGGAACTCGGTTTAGAATCAATACACATTGTCGACTAGTCCGACTGACGACGATGACGAGACTGTCGGTCGATGGCGACTGTGACTTATAGTTATAGTATAGTTTTAATAGTATTTTGTTTTTAATATTTATAAACTGGCAATCCTGCCTGATGGTAAGCAGTGATGCAATCGTTGATGGTGAAGCGCACTAGTTTATTAAGAGCTTATTCACTCAAAAATCTGAGTGAATAGGAAGAAAGACGTTGGACGAAGGAAGACGTCGTCGGAAGGAAGCTAAGCGAGGTGATGCAATGTGAAACCCAACAACAACACGACCAATGATGCTGCCCCAGAGGGAGATTGATCTGAAGACCCTCCACGACCAACCTCCCGACACAACACCATTTGGCGCATCGTACCCGGCAAATATCGCAACACAACTGCTCAGACTCGTCCTCCGTACGGCTTCACCAGACATCATGCCGGAACACGACGAATCGCTTGGTGGAAAGACTTTGCCTGGTGGGTGGTAACTTTTGTCGGCAGCCGTTCTTATAGCCTACCAACGAGGTAAAGAAGGCTTACAGACTTGGTCGACGTTCTCCCAGGCGACTTTGGGTAAGGGCTTCACTACGGAAGGGCATCAAGGGAGAGACTGGGTTGGATTAAGGTCAAACTTAATGGAGGTTAGAAAGACCCATCCATCTCTTTTCACTGTCATTTTGGCAGCTCCGAATGGTTTTTAATGATTCCAAGATGATATTACAACATCCAGTGCTATGAACTTTGTTGAACTGTCTAAAACTCATGTGTGTTGTGTGTTACGCAATCAAAATGCAACTCATTCGCTTTCTATTAGACACTCTTTTCCTTAGTAAATTTAAATAATCCAGCTAGAACGAAATAAACAACCACAAATATTAATGTCCGTAAAATTTAATACCAAAGCATGGCCGTTGTGTTTTCAAAGGGAGATATTCTCATAAGTTGGTTAGAATTTGTGTATATTGCAAAATATTTCAATGACACCTGACGACCATTCGAAACGCGGTGTCACAATCGGAATTTCACTTGCTCATTCATTTACAAGGCTATTGTTTCTTTTCGATGTTTTTTTTTAGGAATTATCGTATGGAAATTAATTACTGGCAGTAATCTGACCTAACACATCCGCAGTACAGTTAAAGTAGCATTAAAAACGTTAACATTAGCTCAAATTTTTTCGAAGACTAATTCCAAAAGTCGATTGTAAGGTCCCGAATACTATAAACAGGTTAAATGAAAACGGTTATTCACCTCAAATAAAAAATAGAACAGAAAAATACAAAAAAATCCGCGCAACAAAATACTATTGTAGGTATTATTCCACGCGAATAGTGCGTAACAAGAGAGCGGATAACGGATTATTTTAAATAAAATAGAAAAAATAACTAGTTATCCACAGCCAATAACGACAGTGAAAGTTATTCTTAACGCATCGCTGCCCGCTATTTACCTTCAGCTAAACGTTATTTTAAAATTAAATATTGACTTACTTGGTCTACCGTTGCTAATCAATTCTCGCTTGACAAAAAACTTGGTGGCGTTTTAACTAAGAGTGTGATAATATGAATTTGTGGAAAATAACCTTTTTATTAAGGTTTTGTCGTGGCTTGAATATAAAAGTGTGTGTAAAGTGTTTAATTTTGGCATAAATTAACTGAGTGCAACCGGTTTCTTAGGCAATCCTTTTTTTTGGTTATAGATTGCGATTTACTAATGTTCTGATGTAAATTAATTTAAAATACTTTCGACTTGGGGTCATTGTATTGAAAAGTTCCGATAGGCAATCCAATTTTTACGCTTTTCTTACAACAATAATTGCAAGAATCTTGCGCAGAGTTTAAGGGTTTGCGTTTAGGTAATACGACCGTCTTAGTTGAACCTTCTTGATGTGATGATACGATAACATGAAGGTATAATAATAATTATGTAGTTTACTAATTCAAGGGACAAATTTATGATTCAACACAATTATTACTTCATCACCATCCTTTTATCGTCCCACTGCTGGGCACAGGTCTCCTCTCATACAGAGAAGGATTGAGCGTAATCACCACGCTTGTTCAATGTGGGTTGGCGATTTCAGACTTATAAAGTCCAGGTTTCCTCAAGATGTATATTATACTTAGAAAGTACATGTATCTTTGGAAAAGTATTATTACTAAATGGTTCTCTTTTTTGTGTCTATACCGGTGAGAATGTGAAGAGTGTGTTACCTATGTCCACTTCTATATTAATATATCATCAAATGCTTGAATACACGATGTTTAAGAGTTTTATCAGAAATTACATGTGCCCTTATCAGAGAAAACAACTTCTGGGTTACACAGCAGGCGCTAAATGCATAAAATTAAGATACCTACACAGTAACACACTTTTCACTTTTTAAATTATTCTTCCTTTACTATGGTTTAGAATTTAATTTACTTCTTAAAATTTTAAAATGAGCCTATGGGTTTGAATAAAACTTTCATCAGACAGGAAGTCAGAAGAATCAATAAGCGTGTCTGTTTGTATTGCACCTATCTCCTAAATCGGCGTTTCCGTTTCACTAATAGAATACCAACTATAGAAAAAGACTATTCTCATGCTATTAAATATTAAATCTTGCTAAATAAAGTATTTTTTATTTGGAGTTGCCAAGTTAATGTAGTAAACAGGTAAAATTATAGTGTCACATAATCTTTCGGATCTAAAACTTAACACGGTTTCACAGATTATGTATTACCATTTTGACCAGACGTACCACGACCGACTTCGCGTTTTATAACACATTCGAGATTACGAGTACG
Source organism: Sesamia nonagrioides (assembly GCA_017933935.1). Lineage (NCBI taxonomy): Eukaryota > Metazoa > Arthropoda > Insecta > Lepidoptera > Noctuidae > Sesamia > Sesamia nonagrioides. The sequence continues at coordinate 90,890 of JADWQK010000893.1, read as the reverse complement.
AGTGTAGACTATTAAAATCTTGCATGTAATACTAAAGTATTGCACAAACGAGACTTTTGAAAGCCATTACAAAAGAGCACGTGAGGCTATGCAAACATTTGAACAAAAAAAAAAAAAAACTTACAGCTTTAGAATATCCGCTCCCGGCGCTTCCATCTGACGAGTTGCTCAACCTTCTTTCACTGTTGGACGCTGGCGGCGACCACGCCGAACCACTGTCTGACGGCATCTTGACAACCACAACTGTCTCACATCATAGCTATCAACCACTATTAACTTGTTATTAACCGTTATTCACAACACTAGCACATCACTATCGGCGTTCCGCGGTCCATTTTACTTGTCCCGTTTACCTGCGGAAAAAAAAAAACGTTGAGATTTTTATGACACAACAAGGTTTTGTAAATTCACTATCTGTTGTAGAATATGCCAGATACTACAGGAAATCGGAGAGGCGATAACAAAAAACATGTCTTAGATCTTTACGTAGATATGTAACACATAAAAATAATCACAAGACCATGTTAAAAAACTCACACAATAACTGGAAGTATACCACTAAATATCGTATAGCATTTACAGTATGTAAGTTAACAATTGCTCGGCTATTTCGGAAATAACCGTTATTGAAAACACACGTCCGTTCGGGTGCGCGCGCGGCGGAGTACTGGCGCGCCGCGCGGCGAGCCCTCTTACCGACAACACCAACACAGATAAATTATAATCTTACCAGTTATTACTATACTATTTTATTTTGCACTCCGTTCTTCAAGTTTTGCTGGTATATTAGTTTAAATGCGTGAATACATTAGTGCAATTAAAATATTAGTGCCCATTGTACTGTTGTATTTTTTGTATAACAATGCGGGTATTACCAAATCGCTATTGTCATTGACCAATATTTCGCTTGTTTCTGTATTCGAGTTTTGATTGTTTTTGTAACGTGCAGGTTTTATAGCATACCTACTAGCTTTCCGCCCGCGGCTTCGCCCGCGTGGAATTCGGTTATATCGCGCTTTTTAGATTTCCCTCGGGAATATTTTTCAATAAAAGGTAGCCTATGTCCTTTCTCAGGGTCTAAAGATTGTCTGTGCCAAATTTCATCAAAATCGGTTGAGAGGTTTAAGCGGGAAAGCGTAACCGACAGACAGACAAAGTTACTTTCGCATTTATAATATTAGTATGGAAGTATGGATTTTTCACGGTAGTATTATTTTAAAGTCTTCATTTGTTAAATATACCAATGATTTTAACAATACCGTTAAAACTTATTAAAAGCGACTGCCATACGATACTTTCTCGGTACAAAAAACAATTTGACACGAAACGCCGAAGAAACTTGAACTACATTTAAATATGCCCGTACAATATGGCCTGAATACCTCGTATATATCTGATCGGTACCTATTTGTTGACACGCGATCAATTACCCATTCAAATGACACGGTGCACACATGACGCGATCTATCGCAGGCCAGCGCGGGCGCAGCGAAATGAGAGGCATTGTACTTTGGGGGACTCCATGGTTTTGAGTATGAGCGGGAACAGTCCTCTTTTGGTGAAAGCGGATTTAGGTTATATACGCAGCGCATACGGAGCGCATACTTAATTTTTGAAGCTGTCAATACTTTATTTTGTGCCCGTTTTACTTTGAATTTAATAAATTGAAGTATTATAATGTAATGTAAATAACGAGTGGGCAACAAAAAATAATCTAGTTTTTCTATGAATGTTGAGGTCAGCTTTAAGACTTCTAGTCGTATAATCTTACTTCGATTTGGAAATAAAAATTGGAATGCAGAATTAACGCTATCAGAATGGTTAATAAAAGTAATACGAAACCGAATATGTAATTTAAAAATAATTCAGATAAGAATTTAGTGTTGTAAAGTTACATATTTTATCATTCGGCTTTTTAAATGTTAAGGATACATTTATATTGTCTAAATGCCAAGGCATTTAGTGCAAAAAGTTGGGCGATCATACGAAATACAAGATTATCGATTAATACGCTAAGAAAAAATCGATTAAATGCCCGTCGGACTCGCAGACAATCTGTACCCGCGTACTATATTTATCACTACGTACCTAATATTTTTGAATTCTATATTCTGTCTGCGGCCATAAGTCTACTTTTCCGATTTAAATAAGACACCCAAAGCCTCCGCTGACTTTTACACAAGTCAGCGGAGGCTTTTAATACAGTCCCTTTGGCAAAGTTTTAGATACGAAAAACCAAAAAGCGGTGCTCTGAGAAGCATATAATAAAATGCCCTCCGGCAGAATCAAAGGATCTATCTCCGTATATTATTAAACAAAGAAAACCGCTTCAAATTCGATCCAGCAATTTACGAAGCTATCCTGCAGACAGACTAATGTACTTTTTTGTGCTAATTATACTACTAGTTTTTAAAGACTTCAGGAAGCATTTTTACGACTAATTCACTAAAGTGATTAGTGAATTAGTCATAAACATGCCTCCTGAAGTCTTTAAAAACTAGTTTTTAGTTACTTTGAAGCTGTAAAAAGTTAACAACAGTATTGGACAATAGTCGGGTTGCACATAATTCGAAATTGTCTGCATTTTTATACCATTAGTATGTTAGAGGTCTCCTCATTAATTACGTATCTATCTCTGGTACGTAATTATAATTACATTTAATGGATTCATATCATTACCTGTAGCTGTACCTGCATAGTATTGTATAAAGTAATGTGTTTTTTAATAAACAGACAGCTGTGCTGCTGGGGAGTTTGTTCCGTCAGTTCTTCTTCCCAGCGAAAGCACTAGGAAATGTCGATGGGTGAGCGTTTTGGGGGACTGTCTTATGTAATATTGACGTTCAAAAAGTGCTAATTCTCAGCCTAATTTTATTAAATGACTTTTGTTTTTACCCGACTACGGCAAAGCAAAAGGAGGGTTATGATTTTGACAGGCTATGTATGTATGTATGTATGTATGTATGTATGTATGTATGTATGTTCATCTGTTCCCTCGTAACTTCTAAACTACTTATCAGAATTCGACAAATGACATATCATTAGAAGCGTCTTAATTGTCCGCTGGTTATAGGCTATATGGGGTTTCACAAAATCTAATGTGGCGCCCTCTAGTGGACAAAACATACAGAGTAAAAAAATAAAGTTAAGATAAATATGCCGTGTTTGGTATCATTTGAAAGCGCTTTACTTGTAAATTTTGAATATATATATATTACTAGCATTTGCTTGTGACTTTAGCTGTATTCATGGGCTGATTGCATATAATTCACATCTTTTCATTCATAGCTTCTTTACTACTTATCAGAATAAGACCACTGCAGTACCATTAGAAGGGCCTTGATATTCTGTTGGTTATCTATACTAATATATAAAGCTGAAGAGTTTGTTTGTTTGTTTATTTGTGCGCGCTAATCTCAGGAACTACTGGTCCGATTCGAATTTTTTTTTTGCGTGGATAGCCCATTAATCCAGGAAGGCTTTAGGCTATATAACATCACGCTGCGACCAATAGGAGCGGAGCATAATTAATTCCACGCGAACGAAGTCGCTGGCGGCTGCTAGTGGGCTATAAAGCTTGTCACCAAATTTAGTATTGCGCCCTCTAGCGGACAAAAAGTTCTATGATAATATAAAATTAAAATAAATATACCGTATTTGGTATCACTTCAAAGAGCTTTACGAGTACTTTATGCTTGTACATAATCCCGAGTAATGCTTCGTAGAAATTTGAATGTAAGCCAGGATTTGGTAAACGGAGCGATGGGAGTGGTGAAGACCTTCGAATGGCCTGCTCTTCTGCGCGATCAGTTGGAACAGGGAGAACAGCCTAGCGCTGTTCTCATACAATTTGACGACGCATCCATAAAAGCAGATATTAACGGACTTATCAGAATCGAGCCTTGCCTCACTGAATTTGACGGCTTGAGGGGGTCTGGGAAAATTCAGCGTAAAATGCCCCCGCTGATTCTTTCTTGGGGTTGTACTGTACATAAATTACAAGGTTGTACTCTAGATAAATCAGTTATCGATCTAGGAAAGTCATTGTTTGCTAAAGGACAGGCCTATGTCGCTCTCAGTAGAGTCAAAACCACAGAGTGATTGTTTATAACTGCCTTGGATCATAATAAATTACTTAAAAATCCACATGACAGTCGATCTTTACCAGAATTACATAGATTAAGAAATCTTCCCAGGTCCTCTCAATATATGAAACATCCAATTTATTTATACTTACTAACGACCTCATCCACTAATTCATGACCCATTCGCTGCCATCGACGCAAATGTGCGTCGCTACTACGAAATACTCGGAGCTTCATACGGGGAAACCATTGTTATACGCGCTACGATCCACGTGCTACGAAATAGTAAAATAGGATATCTCTACATATTACTATGCGCCGATACATAAGTCAAAAGAGATGTCGTATGTTAACTGCCTAGTTTTTAGTTCGTCATTTTAACTTTTGTTAATATCACAGTATAAAATACATACAGTAGGTCGACGCATTTGATCTCGTCTAAAATGCCGACATCGTCTAGAGAGTACCGCATCGGCCAGGTTGTCACAAATAAACAATATTTATGAAATTATTGCGGATCAACATCGATAACTGTATTATATTTAATTAATTTGCTATTTTTACTACGGGAACAACTCGAGACAGATTTAAGTTATTCAGATGGCATATTCGTAACCAGCACCCCAATCCACCTCGGAATACAACCCATATCACTCACCCAGACCCATATCATATTAATATACATTTAAATTGGCGTCCGCCATCTTGGATTTCAAAAAGGGGCTTTTTCGTAAGAAGCACCCCAATTATACTCAAAATTGACAGTCATATCAAATTATAAAAAAAATTACATCCGCCATTTTGGATGTCAAAAAGGATGACTTTTTCGTGACAAGTACCCCAATTATACTCAAAATTGACACTCATAACGAATTATAAAACAAACAAATAAAAAAACGAACAAGTGTTAAGTAGTCCTTAATGATAGATACCGAGCTGCGAACATCGTTTTGGTTGCAGATCGGGTGCCGCTTACCCGCGTCTCGTCCCTCACACCCCGCACGATTGCTCTGACTAGACGTCTTCGTCGGACGACTGTATGATTTTTAGACTGTGTTAATATTATGCGCCACAAATACACTTTAACACCAAAATAGTACAAATAATAAAAAGTAAAAAAACTAAAACCCAACTACGACAAAAAACGACGCTGAAAAAGTATAAAACAAGATTTTCAGAATACTGAACTGAACAAAGTTGCTAATGTAGTTGCAAGTAAATGGACAAAGTAGACTCTACCAAGATGCCTTCGTTGTAAATTGACAATAATGTCATACAATACTATTCTGAAGTATGCAATATTCAAAGTAGAGATAAATTTTCATGTTTGGAAAGTCGTAGTCACACGTTACACATACCTACCTACCGTAGCACCTTGAGAACGTGTGACTACGCCTTTCCAAACATGAAAATTTATCTCTACTTGGTGAATATTGCATACTTCAGAATAGTATTGTATGACATTATTGTCAATTTACAACGAAGGCATCTTGGTAGAGTCTACTTTGTCCATTTACTTGCAACTACATTAGCAACTTTGTTCCGTTCAGTATTCTGAAAATCTTGTTTTATACTTTTTCAGCGTCGTTTTTGTCGTAGTTGGGTTTTAGTTTTTTTACTTTTTATTATTGATTATCCTGTCCATTATTGTCACGACTTTGGTGTCATTCTAATCACTTGGTATGCCCAAAATTTTATTTTGACTTCAAAAGATACTGAGCTATGTGTGTTTGATTTATTTGATGTACATAATAAAGAGTATTCTATTCTGTTCTGTTCCGTGACCATAATTTGGTTTTGGGATTCTTTTCAGAGTAGGTAGGTACAGATAAGTAAGTGTTTTTTAAATCATTTAATTTTAATGTTTACTTTAATGTTTTCCAAAACCCTGGCTACAAGGAAGAACATCTGATACCGTGATCAAGGCATTAGAATAAATGAAATAAAATATTTTTCAACAAAACACATTTTTTTGTCAACTCCTAAAAACAATTAACAACGTCTGCTTTAAATGGCGCTAGTTTATGTACCGGTTTATTATAAAAAGGACATTTTTGCACCGTTGCGTCATTTTAGTGGCATCTCTGTGGGAATGAGTCACTGCAGGTACAGATGGATGTATATAAAGTTAATTGATGACCTTGACCTATTGAAGTCATCATGATACTAGGTACCTACTAAAGAGCAGTAAAAAGAAGTTTACTAACACAAGAAACTTCATATACAAAGCTACTATAACACTCTTAGGACATGAAAATTTGGGAAAAGGCTTGCATAAATACAGAAAACCTTGCCACCTAAACTAGAAGGCTTGTGACTTAGGAGTCTGTGTTTTATTGCAAACTTGTGACGAAAAATTATTTATTTATGTCTCATGTATGGTACGATCTGACGGAACTAGTAATATTGACATGATTGGCCATTTTGTATTGACTTTGTGCATATTTGAAACTGAGTATTTTTGTTCATCCAACTACAAAAGTGTGGTGAAACTGTTTTCTCTGTAACCCTACAATATGTGGGTAGTTTTAACGTTCGATACATGACAGTGACGTGTGAATGAACATTTATTTCATAAAGAATTTGTATATTTCATAATGAAAAGTAGAAAAAGTTAACAAGCAATGTTATGTGACAGCCATAATCTTGTGACCTTCACCCAATCTCATTTGTTTTTCTGTTTACTTCAAAATGGAAAACACACTGTCGATTGGGTATATGAAACAGTTGTATTTTTCATATGAAAGTATTTTCGAACTTAGATCTTTTATTTCAAATAGAGATACAATTTGCATTATATACGCTAGTAGATTTCAAATCTTAATAATTAAATGCATATAAAAACAAATCAAAAATAATACGACCAACAAGACGACAAGACGAACATAAAAAAATGGAAAACTTCAAGCAATTACTAAACCATGCGTAACGCCTGGCCACCCTACCAATGGGACACTTTCTACGCTTCCACACCGTGCGGAGATAACGGCGAAATTGTCTCGCTGAATACAATACACGGCCACATCCTTATTCCTACAAACATAAGGTTCAAGTTTGCTACCAAAGGGCACTTTGGGTCATTGTAAGTTTAGACAAAGGGCTAACAAGAGAAATCGGCCGGTCTGGCCTTATTCGTAGATTTATGTAATAGGGTGGATTAACAGGGAGTAATGGGACCGGGTTGTCTTATGAAATATTCTACTGGCATTTCTTGGTCAGCTCTGAAACCAGATAAAGGTCCACGGACGTTGGTAATATTTTGGTCGTAATTATATGTCAATGTAAAATTGTTTGGCATATTTAAATTGTTGTATTAGGCCTGGTTTTCACGGGTCCAGTTTCTGACCACCCAGTAGCTAGCAACTGTACATTCTGCTATACACATACAGTAGGTACTGTCATTTTCTCGTCATGTTCTCACTACTGGATCTGCATAAGAGACAGCAGTACACAGCTATGTGTTATTAGTCCTGGCCTGATGTTTCTGACCCAATGCTTTTCCACGGGGCCAGCAAAATGACTGATCTTTTTTAAAAGATGGCAACTGACTGGTCTGTATTGAACCAACCTTGCTTCATGGAAATGGTCCACCAGTCAGTGTCCGTGAAGTTTTCGCGGAGTTTCATGCTCGTGCGTATCTTTAAGGATCCTTTTGGTTTAGAATTAAGCACATATGGGTTTTACCCGCATAAGTTTCCATACTGTGGAAATATCCGACTAAAAACTAAAAAGCTACCTATCCTTTATGTCAATACCGGTTATTGACCATATTTTTGCCAAATTCCATCCAAAATCCATTCAGGAGCTTTTTGCGTGATAGAGTTTTTTTTTTTTTTTCTGAAGGATTCGTTATGCCATTCCATCCAACATAATATTGTTATCCAAATGGATCTAGAGGAGTGTTATCACTTCGCCTTTTATCGATTCTCGCGGGATAATAGCGTCTAATCTAATCTTTGTTGATAAGAATGAAAAGCGGGATAAACAGCTGACAGATATTGTCTGTTATTCTAGTTGGTGAAAACATCAATGATATACGAGATGTGATGTCTAGAGGAATCCATTGGGATTCTTCTAGACAATAGAGGGAAGTAAGTCTGCCTATCTCAAGTAACCAGCTCTATTGAAAGTGGCTAGTTACTTGAAACCTCAGATAAAAATCTCAGTAGACGTTGAATCGAGATATTGAACCTTCCTTGCGAACCAACAGAAGGAATCATAAAAATTAACTCTGGTTAAGCTAACAGTTTCTAAATTATCGGCAGCGCTGTTTAACCTCCCAAAAGCATCAGTTTTACCTTTAGAACTAGCTGCGGTCTGCTGCTTTAATCGCATTAGTAGAGATAAACAATACTAAGACAAGTACATAAAATAATATGAGAGTCAATTAAGATCTGAAACTACATGTCGGTTTGTCGATCTGGCTACTGTTTTACATTTAATCGTTCACCATTACGTTTGTCGGCACTGCTGTCTGTAATGCGTATAAACAACGTAGTAATTCTAGCTGATGGCAATGCACAATGAATACTATACTTGATGTAATGTCAGAACACGACATTTAACACAATGCAGTACATTATTTTGTTTAATCTACGTCGCAGATTCAAATAGGGCTGCTTGATCTCAATTCCAAAACGCTTTTTGTAGCGAACATGATTTTTATTATTTGTATGAAAGATTACATAGATTTAAAATGATTATTACAATGATTCAAGAAGTCTAAGCCTCCGTGGCTTAGCGGTAGCGAACGCGGCCGCTGCGCAAGAAGGCGCGGTTTCGATCCCTGCGCCGTGCAAATATTTGTATGCATGAATATGAATATTTGCTCTGGCCTGGTCGTGGCTCGGAAAGCACGTTAAGCCGTTGATCCCGGTTGCCAATCGAAAATCTAATAGTAATCGTTACGGGTTGTTGGAGCCCTCAAAAGTCCAACAATTGGTCTAACTGCAATGCTTCGATATCGCCTTCGGGTTGTGGAGGTCAGACGGCAGTCGCTTCACAGAAAATATCAAAGTTTAGCCATAATCAGCAGCTAGACTGGTAAAGCGGACCCCAGACTCCAAAACACCGAGGAGCTTCGGATACGACTGGGATTAACGCTGAGATGATGATGATGATGAGGAGACAACATAATTTCCATTGCAGCCCTACTCTTTGACATACGCCTACACGCACATGCAGTCCTTAATACTGCATATTATAGAAGATTAATTAAAAATGGTTGGCATTTAAAACAATCTCGGCGTTGCAGGAAGCCCCGAGGTCGACATGTTTCGTTCATATGCTACCCCATGCACAAGGATACGGAACTTGCAAAACGCTCTCTCCCTAAATGGGTAGGCAGATCCTGAAGTGAAGGTTTGTCGGAAATGTAGTTGATTCGAGAGGTGTTGATATTAATTGGTTATGAATGGAGAAATGCATTTACAGTAAGGGTCAGAAGTGGAGTACCACTTTTGACCCTTATTGTTATTGCAATAAAGTTCAAAAGTGGTAATGCACTTTTGACCCTTGATTGTAACTAAGTATGCAAATTAAGCAAGAGATGCTAAAGTATGGATGGGCTAAAAACTGTTGGGTATGTTATTTTCTAGTAGAAACTGAGGCTTGGAATTAATAAACTTGTGCACAATGCATCTTTCACTTTCTATTTCAAGGACAGAAGATAAAATATTAGTTAAGTCGTGTCAAATATGTATGAAGGGTGTATCTGACATCGACGCACAAACGAGTACCATGGATCCAGTACATGATTCTGAACCCCCCAGTGGTGGAATTTTGCGTAGGCTTTTTCCCGATTAAAAAAAAATATTATGCAGTTTTTTTCACTTTAGACCGTCCATAATTGCTATACTTTTACAACCCAATAAGATTTTAAAGAAAATTAATTAATTCGTGAATTACACAAAAAAGCGCAATGTAAACAATATTAGAAAAAGTATCCCATCTGCTGATTTAATAGAGTTCGCATCAGGTGCCATCGTCATACCTACAAACAAGCACGGCGGCACGCTTGCAACGTTCAAAGGCCCTGTTATTTCTGTAACTGCTCATTAACGACATAACTGACTATCATAATGTTGTTAGTGGCATGCCGTGTAGCCTTTTCGCGAAGTTTGCGTTACGATGACAGATACACCCTGTATATGTACTTCACAAATAATATAATAATAATTTTCACCCTATTAAAAACATGGCTACTAAAAATACTAATTTGACAGGACTGAAATAATAATACAGAGTGTATCTGACATCGTAACGCAAACATCGCGAAATGGCTACACCGCATGCCACTAATAAAATTATGATAGTCATTTATATCGTTAATGAGCGGTTACAGAAACCACAGTATTTAAAAAAATGTGTCGGCTCGGCCTTTGAACGTTGCAAGCGTGCCGCCGCGCGTGTTTGTGGGTATGACGTTGACCCCTGATGTGAACTCTATTAAATCAGCTGATAGGATAGTTTTTCGAGTTTTGTTCACATTGTGCTTTTTGTGTGATTAGCGAATTAATTAATTTTTCCTTTAAAATATTATTGGGTTAAAAGGTATAGCAATTACGAACGGTTTAAAGTGAAAAAAACTGCATATTATTTTTTTTTTAATCAGGAAAAAACCGACGAAAGGTTACACCACTGGGGGGTTCAGAATCATGTACTGCCGTACTGGGTCCATGACTCTCGTTTGTGCGTCAATGTCAGAGACACTCTTTATTTAACTTCTGTCCCTTTAATGAGAATAATAAGAATAAGATAAAATAAACAATAAGATGCACTGAATAAGTTTAGTTTTGAACGAGGTAATTGGGGCCTTTATCTTACTATGATACCTACTATGGAGCAGGGTTCCAGAAAAAGCTGTCTAACTGTAAAAATCACTTTTAAACTTGCTTTTAATTAGAGCCTTCTGAAGTCAGTAATTCTGAGCTAATTCAAAATCAAACCCAAGGCATTTATTTCAATCATATCATTTAATGTCACTTATCGAAAATGAACAAAACTGAATCAAAGAATCGGGGAGTTCCGGAATTGGTCTTTTAAGAGGAACCGAGATCACCCATAGGCGCAGATAGTGATCACCGGGGTGGTTTAGGTGAGGTAAAAATCCCACACTACCCGACCTCATTCCTCGGGGGTCGGGTGGCTTTTGAAGGTTAACCCGTGACAGAAAAAAAAAAAAACAAAGAGGTTCGAACCTCGCCAGGTGCTTTACCTTGTGTAAATTATTAAATCACACACTCGACACGTCGTGAGGAAACCGGCATTTTCTAGAAACAAAACTTCGAAGACAGGTGACATCTACAAACCCGTACTGGGCCCGCGTGGTAGATTACGGCCCACTCCCTCTCACCGAGAGGAGGCCTGTGTCCCAGGAGTGGGAACATTTATAGGCTGATTATGCATTATGTTTATGTATCAAAATTAAATAGTCGGTCGGTTGTCCGAAAGTTGAAAGCTAGTTGCTCAACCCAAAACGTAGATCTCTGTAGCCGGCCAAGAAACTTCAAGGACAATCTTTGAATTTAAGACATTATTACAAAATTCTGAGTACATACATTATTATATGTAAGAACCTTTTGAGTTTGAAAAAAGAATTTAGTCGTTGTTACAGCGCCAACAGAAATAATTTATCTGTGTAAATTTCAAATGTCTAGCTTTTACGGTTCATGAGGCCATTGCCTTGCCGAAGCCTGGATACAGACAGACAGACGGACAGATGGACAATAGAGTCTTGGTAATAATAGGTCCCGTTTTTAACCGTTTGGGTACAGAAACCCTATAAAAGAACAAAAAAGGAAAAAAAAAGGAAGTTATTCTGAAAATTAAATGACTAGGGTATCATAGAGGCAGTCGTATCGTACAGCTACGTGATCTTATTATTGACAGAATAACGAAAAAATTGTGGTGATTGGCCTTTTCAACACGAAAAAAGTCAGATTCCTAAAACCGGCCGTAAAAAACATGAAGGCCTACATAGTGACACTGACCACAGTGAACATTCACAATCGGTTGGATGCGCAAACGCACCGTTACTACCGTTTTTGCGATCGCACGTACAGCTACGTCGCCGTCTCGCTCTAACTTAACATAATGTTCGGCGATTGACTCATTCTCAATACTGACCGTATTGAGACGACCGTATGACAACGCGATATAACTATGTATCTGCTGCCAGCGATAAAAGTTTAGTTTGTCAGTCGTGATTCTTGCGAAGGAAGTCAATTCTTCAAGATGGTGACAATTCAGCAAGCGTGCAATACCTTCAAAGACAAGTATATCCAAAAGACTTCCAAGGTGGCCTAGCGGTAGCAGCCCTGACTTGAGTTGTTAGTTCCAACCCAGACAGACGCTTAACTTTGAGCAAATAACTTCATCACCATTGCTCTCAAAACAGTGAAGGAAAACGTCGCGAGAAAACCATGTTCCAGAATAAAAAATTGGAACAAATTAATAATCATAAATGAGGAGATCCGCAGAAGAACCACAGTCACCGACGTAGCTCTGCGAGTCGCTAAACTTAAGTGGCAGTGGGCAGGGCACATTGCTCGTAGAACCGATGGCCGATGGGGCAGTAAGGTTCTGGAGTGGCGGCCACGTATTGGAAGACGCAGCGTAGGGAGGCCCCCAACAAGGTGGACCGATGACCTGGTGAAGGTCGCGGGAAGCCGATGGATGCGGGCAGCACAAGACCGGTCGGGGTGGAAAGCCTTGGGGGAGGCCTTTGTCCAGCAGTGGACATCTATAGGCTGAAGAAGAAGAAGAAGAATAATCATACAGGGAATGTTATAAATATAAACTAGTGCTTGACCGCAATCCCGTCTGGTGGTAAGCAGTGCTGCCATCGTTGATGGTAAAGCGCGCTAGTTTATTAAGAGCCTATTCACTTAAAAAACTTAGTGAATAGGTAGGAAGACGACAGTTGAGCGAGGTGATACAATGTTAAACCCAACAATACGATCAATGATGCTGCGCCAGAGACCCTCCACTACCAAACCTCAGACACTACAACATTTGGCGCATCCTACCCGGCACACATCGCAATACAACTGCTCAGACCCGTACGGAGGGCTTCACCAAACATCATGCCGGTACACGACAAATCGTTGGCGGCAAGACTTTGTTTGGTGGGTGGTAAGTTCTGCCGACAACCGATGTTGTGGCCTACCACCGAGAAAAAAAAATGTTCAAAAGATTAGGCTTGAGTCCCAGAAGTGGGAACTTTACAGCTGACTTAGACTGGAATTAAATGTCTGTCAATGATCCTAATAATAAAATTATTACATTAGCACAAGAATTAATATAAGAAAGGAGATGTTTCAGAAATGTATGGAGCCTGGGCCAGCACATTGTAAACTTAATGCTAGGTATAGTTACGCTATAGTTAACTGTTTTTAATGTTAATTTCCTATATTTTGGCTTAGTGTTTATACAGATTAAATTGAACTCGGCCAAGGAGTGCAACACAACTACTAATAAATATTGTGGTCAGCAATAAGCGAAATAATATTTTGACAGTGACATTTGATTGACGTGTCATGTATCTAAGGCTATCGTATCTATATTATCTACCATATGACTGCGAAAAAAACAAAACATGAATTCTGAACATACGGCCCATTAAATAAACACAATCAACTCAAATAAACACTCGACACGAAAACAACGGGAAAATAGAACTGTCAAAGTCGCCAATCAAACGTCATAAAAAGTGTCATGGCTACCTTTATAAAGGGTTATCTCACTAAAAACTGTTTCAAACAATTAATTATTATATACTTGTATTTATATTCAAATTAATTTAGTAGTATTTTTATGCAAATCTATTACTTTTTTCCTTTTTTTTCTATATACTGTACGGTGGCCCAAAATGAAACATCTCCTTTCACTAAAAGTGAAACAATCCTTAACCCGTGTCTGCAGAGTCATTTAGATAATAAGCGACTAACGATTTTCACAAAAAATAAATAGATAGTGTCTTACAGAAAGGGAAATCAAGAGAAAAGTTAATGATAATAACCACAGAATAGATAATTTCTATTCCGTGATAACAACATTTGATTAAGTATAATAAAACGTAGTTTTTAATCATAATAATTAATATTACGGTGCTTACCGGTGACTTTTACATCTATTTTGAACATGAGGGAACTGCTTGATGTTCCTTCTCATGTCAGGCGGTGACCTTTTAACACAAAGCGTTCTCAGGTCAAATCGTTAAAGCGTAGGAGGCAATTTTAAAGGTAAATGACAATGGCACATCGCGGCAAAAAAGTTCAAAACAGCTTTTCCTGTTAGTTGAATGGAATGGCTGCCAAAATAAAAGTAATTTACAATTGTGCGACAAAAAAGCCGAGCGTTTTACGATGTCCTACGATGGGGCAGTGCCTTTTGAAATCAGTACTTTGAGCCAATTATCATGAGTTGGGATTTAATATGCTTTGTATAATATGCGTTAGAGATCTAACGTGTATTCTGACGACAGCAGGTCAAGCTACCCGAAACTGTCAAAAATATTTCCCATCAACCTTAAGCCTTAACACTTTATCCATAAAGTTGAAAATCAATAAAAAAATCTTGACAGACTGTAGAGGCTTGATGTCGTCTGTACATATGCCAACGGCATGACTTTTTTGGATGGCGACAAACAAGTTTCAACCCAAAATAAAATACCCTAAAAATTGATACCTAATTTTCGAAAAAAAAATAACAAATCTTAACAAACGTCATCCCAAGAACGTGCCGATGGACTGTATGTATGTAACTTACCTTTTAGTTATACGTTGTACAATTTAGCACTAAACTAAGGAAGTTAAGCGCTTTCTTAGATCGTGAGAAATTTTCAGTTGTCATCTGACAATAGAAACTTTTGCTAAACCAACTTTCCCAAATCCACTGAGAGATCGGGAATGTTCGGTTGACTAAATTGCACAAAGATGGGTGATACGCTGGTTCACTTTTTAAATACGACAGTTATTTTAAGTGATTGTGATGTTTATTTCTGCTGCCAAACTGCAGAAACATACGGAAACGTTTCCTAAATTTATGCGAACGTAATAATATGTTAATTTCCAAAATGTTTTCGGGGCAGTATTAATATGCGTGGCTGCACATTTTAAAGTTTATCATGCGTTAAGCGCCATATTGTGTAAGAATAAAATGCATCTGTTTTGCATACATAGGTCAAGAGAGAGGTAACTCAAAAGAAGGCATCTTTATTTTTGCTCAAGAATAAAATAATCTTGTAACACCAGTGTGGCTACCCTACCATGAGTTTTCATTATGATATTCGATCATACCTACGCATCGATGGCGTTTGGCTCTCTCATTGGTTGAGAATTCTTGAAGCGGGCCAATCGACGAGTCATAAGATCTGCCTTTTTTCCCTTTTTTGCATCAAAGTCTAGATTTAATGGTTTGCAGCGTCAATCACCTGTCCATCTAGTGTTTTCCCAACTAGGTTTGGCCTTCCAGAGTGGCCAAATACAGCTGAATATTTTTATAAGGAGCGACCGTCATGTGACCTTTCCCATCCAATTACTATGGATATATTAAAAATACAAAATCAGCATGTTTCCACAGCGTCAACGCTTTCATGGAAAAGTACAAATGTGACGTGATGTTCAGTCGGTCAACGAAGTCACGTGATTTTGGGGAGGGGGGGAGGGGGATTGTGAACCCCACGCTTGGCAGGCGGGTTAGGGGTCGCAGTAATTTGATATACCATGTCCGCTTCCCTGGTGACAGGTCCCTTAGTCGCCTCTTACGACACCCACGGGAGGATATGGGTTGGTATTATTCTAAGCCCGGTACCACACTGGTACGGACGGACGTACGGAGTTTAATAACAAATTAAAATATCCCCCATTACACAGATCTGTCGAAAAATTAACCCACGCACTCATTTCATATTTAATCCCAAAATAACAATTCGTTAATTAATTTAAAAAGTAATGATAATAAAAAGTTAATTATTACGTCCCTAACGCGATAACTTGTGAATTAATGACTTAGGTATAGTTTAATGTGGTTAGTAAAGATTATTGTACGTAATAGTTACTTTTGACTATGGTTTGGCCATCGCATTGTTAGCCGTGTGAAAGAGATAGAGGTAGATAGCGCGGTCTCTTATTGTAGATCACTATCTGATATGATGCGTATGCGTCAGTCAGTCTGTTAGAGCTGCCCTTGTGGCCTATTTCTACAATAGTTTTAATTATTTATTGTAGTATTTGCAGCACATGTGTATGTACTGTTGTCAAATTATTAAATAACAACAGCTTCTTCACCTCGACGCATCGCATCGTCTGCTCTAGCTAGTCCATCCTTATAAATTTTTGCTCGGTTCCCCAAAGTCTTAGCGTGATGTTAAATAGTTTAAAGCCTTTCTAGTTATGTAGTTCCACAAGCTCTTATCACAGGATGCTAAAGATCGTGCGAAATGGAGGAGAATGTGCAGGAAAGCGGACCCCGGGCTCCAACGCGAAAGCCGCGGCTGCAACCGGGATAAATGCTGAGATGATGATGATGGTGATGTAGTTCCACACTAAGAATTTCTCATGTATCGCACCTGCGTTTACAAACATATAAACTATTATTATTAATTGGGCTATCAAATGCGAAATAGACTTGACAGTTCCCAGATATTAGCGCATTCAAACAAACAATCTTTTCAGCTTTGTTTATAACAAGTATATAAAAAAACTATTGAGCAATGCCCACTTATAATTTATAAATAAATTATATATCAAAACTGGAAAGCGATTTTGTCGTATCTGAAAAAAATGCCATTTTGTTTTATTGCATAACTGAATTCAGAAAAAGTCAACGTTGTATTATAAAAATAAATTCAATTATGCAATAAAACAAAATTGCCTTTTCTTGGGATACGACAAAATCACTTTTCAGCGTCGATATAGAGAGCAGCGGTGGCTTAGTGGTATAGGGCGCGATTTACAAATTGTAAGTCGTAGATTCGAACCCCATCATAATTTACGCAAAGTAAAGCTTTGCGTAAATTATTTCATCATCACTGAAGGAAAACATAGTGAGGAAACCGGCATGTCCTAAGGCCAAAACTTCGAAGCCATGAGACATCTACCAACCGGTACGGGCCCCGCGTGCACTACTCCCTGTGATCGAGAGGAGGCTTGTGTCCCAGGAGTGGGAGGGAACATTATATGCTGATTATCTTGTTGTGAAATCTTGTTTCGTATCAAAATCTAAAGTCATTTATTCAAATTAGGCTGAGAGTCAGCACTTTTTGAACGTCAATATTACAGTTTAAAAGACAGTCCCCCAAAACGCCCACCCATCGACACTTCCTAGTGCTTTCGAAGTGGCGGAAGAAACTACCCAGCAGCACAGCTGTCAGTTAATTTAAAAAAACACATGACTTTATACAATACTATGTATAGTGATGAACACAAGAAAATACAATAACAATGAATTTATTGACCATATGCCATCTACCACGCCAAAATACCAGCAAAGCAAAACAATGTATATATACATATATTTAAATGAAAATGTAAATAACTAAAAACTTAATACTTCAATAAAAGACCCAGGCATAAAATAAAGGGCGTGACAGCTTACATGTTTATGTAGGTATTGTAAAAAAAAGTGAATTATATGAACTCATATAACGTGTCAGTAAGCTAATTCCGGAGAAAGAACACAAACATTGTCCTGAGTTAATCAGAGCGACCAGCTATTCTTATCATTTAAATAATCATTTACAGAATAATATGCCTTTAAACAAAGCTTGGATTTGATTTGTGCTTTAAATACATTGTAAGGCAAGTCTAGCAAAGCAGAGGGTATCTTGTTATAAAAAGTTATACCAAGCCCAAAAGTTATGAACCTTTTGAAGTCGGTGAAAAGGGGCTCGCAGTTTGTCCTTGTTTCTGGTGTTAATATTATGAATATCACAGTTTTTGGTGTACACGTGAACATTTTGCCTAACATATAAGATGTTGGCTAAGATGAATTGCGAAGCAAGCGTGAGAATACCAATATCTTTAAAGAAATTTCTTAGAGAAAATCTGACACCGAGCTGGTAAGTTGCTCGGACAGCAGTATAAGCTGGTAACACATATCTTGGGCATAACTTTACAAAACATCTGCCCTAGTAACAAAATAAACTAAGACACTTGAGTAATGCAAAATTACGCTGCTTCAACTAAGATGTAACTGTCTTCGGTAACAGCTTGAAGAAACAAACTATCAGCACACAATACATTTTCGGTTACTAGCTCACTGAAAAAACTGTCTAATTTTACTTCTTCAGCAGCTATTTGTCACGGCTCAGGTTTTTACTGAAACGTTTAGTGAAGTGACGACTCGATTGGTTGACAAAAGGAGTTTCTTACTACAATAGTTGCTTCATAATGACATGAAGACAGTGTCCTGGTTCGAAACCAAAATAAAGATGCTTTCTAACTTATGTCGCCTTATGTCGCGTGAGATTATAAAATTCAACTATGCATTAGGTGGAAAGATTCTTCAATCTTTGGACCTAATGCAAAGTTCTTAGTTTTTATTTCTTTTTTTCCCTTATAAGAAGACAGTGATCTCCATTAGGCGTTTTGATCAACTTGACATAGGCACCATGCTTGAAATCGCTTGGATGTGCTTCAGCATTTAAGATAAACGACTAGCCAAATGAATAATAGCCTTGATATCTGCATCAATAAAATTTAACAGCTTTAATTACACAGCTAGCAACGTACTGCAGACATTCATCTCATTACCGTTGAATCTAAAAACACTAGCCGAGCCCACATTCCTGGGGGCTTGCAAAACAAACAAGTTGCATTTATGTACCTTAAATGGCGTTAGCACATGTCCTCCCGTCCGGTGTAGTGGTGCTTGCAGAATTGCTCGATTTAGTTCAACTATTATGGTTATTGTCGCGCTTAATTACAGTTTGATTACGTCTTTTTCGCATGTTTTACTTTGATATTTTGTAAAGAGGGTTAAGACAGACGCGTGTCCAGTGAAGGATCTAAGGCGGAAACTCACAAATGTCGACCTTTGACTGCGCAAAATGCCACAGTTATGTAAGTTTAAATTGCAATTGTGGTTAGTGGTTGTTGCATATACAGAGCTATTTCTAGTAGTACATATCCTATGATTCAAGAAAAACGTGTAGCCAAATCTGTCGTTGTCCGAGAATTTCTCATGAGATTTCAGTTCATTAACTTGACTAACTTTAGTAATACTTGATTTACAAAATGGAGCGAATCTGCAGGCTCGACAAGACACATGGCTGTCGAAACTAGAGCCTCGCCAGATGGCCAGTTGTATAACAAGCCGGTGAGATTGTAAAACTGTAACTTTATGCGAACAAGCCGAGCGTGAAGGAATGAGGAAAGATTGTGGAAGCTTTGGTGTAGAATTTCTTTTGTGATAGTTGCTTGTTTACTTCCAGGGCGGGATTCCCGAACAATGGTAAACGAAGTGTGTCGGTATGTGCATGAAGGTTCTTAAGAGTGAGATATGCTGCTAAAACAATATGGCCTCAAGCGTAGCTTCTAGACGCCTGGTTTAAGTCAACGAGATTTATCAAAGATATTTGGAATAGTACATTAGCGAAGTTTAATTTGGATTAGTTCATATTATAGGATCGAATACAAATCGATTATACTAATTATGACACTTCCTGTATCATAAGCAAGCAAGAACAGGAAGACGCGGCCCTTGTCGTTCAAATCCAAAAGCATGGCCATGACGGTGATTTTACGAGTTTACCAGACCGCTAAGAACGCAGTAAAATCACTTGAGTAACCTCAAATAGCAATGGAGTAATCGATTCTAGGCTATCTTCTATAAAGTTTACAGAAACCAATTTTCTCGAAGCATTTAAAGTTTTACATGTTTGAGGTATTAGTATAATTCGTTTTAATCTGGAAACTAAAAAAGAATCACTAACAGACACAGACACTCAAACTGGCAAAGACTACACAAAAAGATTTCTAATAATTATAAAATCGTTACAGGCAAAATAGAATTAAAAGAGAAATAGTATTTTGTATTGAAAAGTAATACAGATACGATCAGAGGGATAGCTAACGAAACAGAATCAAATACAGCCTCTTGAGTACAGACATCACAACCTATCATTTAGAGGTCCCAACGAAAAAAGCTTTTGCAAAAACGAACACAACACATGGCCTGGACGACCTTTGAAATTCCATTAAAGAACACCTACCAAATGGAAGTAAACCTTAAATGAACATAACTAAAGTTGAATTTACAGCAGAAGGTGCTGAGTTTTACGATGTTATAGTTTAGTAAGGAAGAAAGGTAGTACAAAAAGAGGAAGAGGATTGTGAAGCGGTACCCTAACGACCTTGGGTTACTGTAGGCCGCGTATCGGCTGTTGCTCCGACGGGTTCAGAGCCGGTTGCGTTTTTGTAGAACCACTTTTGGGTCGAGTTTGATCGATGGCTTTTTGGGTTCTCGGTTTGAAGTGGTATTCAGTTTATGTTTGGGATAGGGATCGTCTATACGTAGTATAGCGAATGTGGTGTTTCTTTTGCACGTTTTATTAGATTTTTGGTCTTATTTGCTTTATATTGAGAAGCTTTTAAAGATCATTTTGATGTGTTATACAATCTGTAAAGAAAACCCCGTCCGACCCATAAGGATAATAAATGTTAGGTAAACAGATGACCAAATAAAATATGAAATCATCATAGTAGCAATACTAATGAATTTTGAAATAATCTTTTTTAACCCCGAATTAATTCCGACTTCCCCAAAATACGGTAATTTAAAAAAAAGTGACAACACCATTTTTGACGGTATTATTATGAGCGAATAGCGATGCGACCATGCGACCACATGTAGCGTGCCCTAGCTGCAAATCGGAAACATAGTTCCTGAGATTAGCGTGTTCAAACGAAATGAAACGAACTCTTCAGCTTGTAATTGATCTGTATTCACTTCAGTTTCCAGTTTCATAAACATAAAAGAACAGTTCATTCATAATTTGAAACATTATTAATTGCAGGTAACACCATATTCATATGGCTTCGAAGTTCAATTAAACTTACGGTGTATAGTCAAACCGTTGTACAATTTACGTTAGTACAACTCATGGTTGTACCGTTTGGAAGTCTACTTACCCCCTTAGACATGAAGCATTAAACTACATACATCTACTTTCTTTCAAATTATGTCTTATAGCCGTAAGGTAGTTAACGTCTATGGCTGAATGTTACTTGTTAATTAAGAGGCTATTAAGTTAGACCTGCGTATAACCTTTGAGCCTGTACTTTATAGCCCACAAAAGGGCAGAAGATAAAATATAAGCTTTTAATATGTTGTCTTATATTCTTTTCTTAATGATTAAGAAAGAATAATTATGGTGAAATGAACTTAAATTTTGTTTCATCATCATCATCAACCTTTTATCGTCCCACTGCTGGGCACAGGTCTCCTCTCATACAGAGAAGGATTGAGCGTAATCAATTTTGTTTATGAACAAGTAATTCGGGGTCAGTGTCCTTGGTGCCTCAAATATGTTTAAGTACTGTTGGCTTCCTTGTATGAAACATTGAAGAAGAATAGAATAAATCAAATCAAATCATTTATTTCAAATAAACCAGTTACAGGCACTTTTGAATTGTCAGAAGGTCGGTCAGTCAATAAGATGAAGCTAGTCGCCCATTCCAAAGAGTAGGTACCTATGGAGAAGAACGGGCAAGATGCTCCATGGACACTCTTTTAAATTTTCAAGCTATTATATATTATAGAATACTCTTTATTATGTACACCATATAGATTACAGAACATATATATAAAGATTTTACAAAGGATGACACAATGGGCGGTCTTATCGCTAAGAGCAATCTTTTACAGACAACCTTTGGATGGAATACTAAGGGGAAGGAGAGAGAAATCACTTTGTTTACTTTTATTTCTTCAAGTATTGGTTCTATTGCAACATTAATAAATTCATTTGTTTCGTCAACATCATCCTTAATATAATATTATAAATCGGAAAGCGAGTTTGTTTGTTTGTTCCACTTTAACTACGCCGTAACTACTGAACTGATTGCTTTGAAATTTTGCAGACGTAAAGTTAGAAATACGGATTCAATAAAAGTACTTTCCATCCCGAAAAATTTTGTTAT
Organism: Sesamia nonagrioides; assembly: GCA_017933935.1. NCBI lineage: Eukaryota > Metazoa > Arthropoda > Insecta > Lepidoptera > Noctuidae > Sesamia > Sesamia nonagrioides. The sequence continues at coordinate 68,659 of JADWQK010000893.1, read as the reverse complement.
TCCCGAGGGAAAACAAAAATTGCGAATTCCACACGGGCGAAGCACGGGCGGAAAGCTAGCCTTTGAATAAATTAATTATTTTTATTAAAACTTTCGTTTTCTGTCAGTATTCGAGTTGGCACACTTCTCTGCCCTATACCACGCCTCGTTTGTCCACTCGGCGCATCTATGCAATTATTAACTTTTACTTTCTTTGGTGATTTTTTCTTAAGTTTCGATGCAAATGCGGATAGAAAGTTCCGGGAAGGTAGGCGGTGAAATTTTTTGCTTTGGTTTTTTATTAGTATCTGATGTCAATGGTTTGTTTTTATTATGTTTTAGTCGATATGGCCCTATCCATCAATATAAGAAACGACCTTGAAGTAATGCATGCCTTCTGGTAAGAGTCACCTGTTTTAACACCCGAAGCGTAAGATTTACGACCCATTATTAAGCTACAAAAAATAAAAACAAAATATATAAAGAGAAAGATGAACAAAAGCAATTTAGGTTCTATATTAAAGTTGTTAACCTTAACATAACAGCGATAGTAAAGGCCACATTAATCAGGGAATTAGATGAAGTAACAGATGCGTTAGGAGTCAAGTTCAGCACGAATAAGATGCATCGTGCAATTTAACTTTTATTTCGCGAAGGTCTAACAAATGCACAGGATGATATTTCACGCTGCATTTATTCACTTTCCAATAAGAACACAGTACATATTATGATAATATTTAGGGGTATCCTAAAATGGAAAACTTTGAAGTAGTATTTTCGTCTGCCGCTATTGGTTTCCAATGTTCAACATTTGGTATTTTTATTCATAACAATGTACTCTGCTTCCCGACATTGGAAAAAAAAAAAACACTATGTCTCTTTCTGTCTAATATCATCTCCTTAAATAAAGTTGTAACAGCCCGTTTTTTCGTTAGCAATTGTATCCTTGTCTGTAGCTAATCTTTATTAACATCTAGAGTAACATTATACAATGCCGTATCAGTCAATACCACCACTACCAGCTCATCATCAAATTCATAAATTATCAATATTCAGTCTCTAATTTTGTCTAAATCACCATCAACGAAACTACAGCTACATTTTGTCGGTCCAGTATCATAACCGTGAATCGCCACGTTCACCAAATTGTATAATTACACAATTAGAGCGTAAACGTTACCGGTGTTTGCATGTTACTGAATCGTAATTTTGATAATCATTACTTTTGTAGAAGGAAAATGTATAGCTATGTATGATAAGTCACCCGAGGTTAATGACTTCGTGTTGCATATTGCAGAATTTATTGTACTGTCTGTTCGAAGGTTTATTAATATTGTTTTAGAAATCTACCTAAAATATATCGCTATCTAGCTGGTGTTCCCTCTCTCTCTCTACTGATAAGTGTTCTCTTGGATACTATGCCATCTTCATCATTATAACATCTATCCGAATATTTTGTTGAAATGATCAGACAGCTGTGCAGCTGGGGAGTTTGTTCCGCCAATTCTTCTTCCCAGCGAAAGCACTAAGAAGTGCCGATGGGTGGGCGTTTTGGGGGGACTGTCTTATGTAATATTGACCTTCAAAAAGTGCTGATTCTCAGCCTAATTTCAATAAATGACTTTTGATCTGATTTGGTTTTGACCAGGTTTCCACCTTTACGTTGTTAACACCACTACGATCCAGACGAAGCGTTTCGCCTCCTCCTTTATACCGCGTACATCGAGGGACTGGAACAATTTGCCAGCGGCGGTGTTTCCGTCGGACTACAATTTGAGTGTCTTCAAGGCTAAGTGAATAGGCTCTTAATAAACTAGTGCGCTTTACCATCAACGATTGCGTCACTGCTTACCATCAGGCAGGATTGCGGTTAAGCGCTAGTTTAGGTTATATATAAAAAAAAAAAACATTTGATTAGTATTACCTTCTACAACTACATAGACTTACAAGCCTAGAAAACTACCTGAGAAGCATAAAATCTTTAAACACCGTAGTTGTAACATGATAAGGGCGGACATGAAAATTTGCCGTCAGCTTAAAGTAGTTCAAGTGATAAAGAACGAATAAATGTTAACATATGTTCAGTTTTTACAACCACTTGATAACTTGGAACGTTTCCATCACCAGAGAAGCGAATGTTTTGTGCAGGTACTATCTCATATAAGGAGCACCATTGAAGTTTTTACTGAAATAACAACTAAATCTAATACGTTTTAGAAGTATCATATTATAGAACTCTATTCTCTAAACCAATATATCGTTTCGATAAAGATTTAACAAGCTTTAAAGTTGTCAAACTTCGCGATCAGAAAGTTGATCCCAACTGGTAACAACTAACACTTGATAGTTGCCCTTTGGAAATATTAATAGAAATTCTAGAAACTTACACTTAACAGCACACAATCATTTTTACTGCAAACGCAGAACCGATGGACATGATAAGCAAGACCTTTAACACTATAAAAGGACAATGCGAGGAAAGATACAGAAGTTCTAGAGACAAAGTAAATGATGGGAGAAACAAAACCCTTACATTGATCGTACATCGAAAGACTGGAACAATTTGCCATCGATGGTACTACCCATCTGATTAAAATTTAAATGTCTTCAAGGCTAGACTATTAATAAACTAATGTGCTTTACCATCTATAATCTAAATCAACAAAAGGAATAAGTAGAAAACAATAATAAATTAACATGATAAAAATTACTAATTGTACGGACGACAGCAGGTCAAGCTACCCGAAACTGTCAAATGTTCCCAATAAACCTTGGGCCTTAATACTTTAGAGATAAAGTTGAAAATCTAATACGGAAATCTGACAGAATGTAGTAGCTTGATGTGCTGTCGTGTGTACATACGATAGAGAACTGGGATTTCTGTTCTTTGTTTTATGCGTTCCAGGCCCCAATTTAGTCCCAGCTGGTAGCAGTATCTCACAGAATAAAGGCAGTAAATACCAATAAACAATGCACTTTAATGAAGCAAAATGTCTTAAACATGCCACATTAGCCGCATTGATGCTTTGAGCGAAACCTTATGGTTTGTATAAATCGTTTAAGAAAGTGGTCCAGACTGTGAAAACGATGCTGGAAGGCACGAAAAAGATTTATTTGTTAGAATTTACGATTATTTTCCCTGTAGTTAACAATGGGTTATTTATTTAATACTGTTGAAATTTCAATTGACTAAGGATAATATTGAATGTGGTATTTTATTGCAGTACAAACATGACCACTGATAATTGTTAAAATAGTAAAAGAAATAAAAAATGCTTTAGAAAAGCATAGAAATGAGAAAATGGCTACATACTCCAATTAAAGCTAATATAGAAATCGGCAAAACTGTATAAATTTTATAAGCACATCTTAACAAAAAAGATGATTAAACGTACGTCTCAATTATTCAAGCTGTATTAAGCTAACTTTCAGAACATGAAAATACACATAAGGCGGTGACGCACTTATGCAAATTAAGTTTTAGAAGGAAATTGAAAGCGACACACACCAAAATAGTCAATATGTATAAAGATACAACTAATAATAATAAAGATGGGGTTATTTTAAGAGAATCAGATACTAGAATGTATTTTGAAGAGAAAACCAATACACCGTTGGTTTATAAACTTATTTCTCCAATCGTACGGGTAGACATAGAAATTTAATCTGCTCCAAAATCGGAAACTTAGAGCAACAACACATAAAACATCAATGTAAGGAGTCTAAAGATTGCAAAAGCACAAAGACGATAACATGCTAGGTTATCGTGGACAAACATCAGAATAATACATTTCCTTCAATCCAGAAACATGTTCAGAATGCTAAATAATTGACTGCAGCTGAGACACAACCTCCTTTAGAACATGTCTCGTTACATTTTATATAGACGAAACATGACGATTTCAAAAAAATCAAGTTTCTATTGCATGAGTTAGATAAAATCATCGTTATACAAAGGGTTTTAAGCAATTTTGTAACTGCTTGTCCCCTAGTATCTCGTGTTGCGTAAGTTGATACAGAAACGTAGCCTGAATACTAAGTGAAGCCTCCGCCATTGTTGAATATTTCATACAGAGCTTTTGTAATTGATGCGAGAGCTTCTTACGCAACATTATGGAGATCATTCAACTGAACCAAAATAATTGGTTCGAAATATCGATGTAATTACACATATATGTAGTCAAATTATTCAAGTTTCCCAATACTCAATTCTAGTGGCAATTATAGTTCATTCGTAAAAACAAATATTGCTTCAAGCTACGTATGCTAAATGGCAATCAAATGTAGATTGAATAATTAACTATTTTATTTAATTAAATCCCTGATAGCCACAAGGTTATCGGGGCAATAAAATACAAATTAGATGAATCAGACGGAATAAAAGATTTGTTCACGTATTTTATCAACCGTGTACTGACACACTTTTTATTATTTACTGTTTCAAAGACGATATCATAAGTTGCTGTAAAAAAGATTATTTATAATCAAAATTCATGTGAAATAATAACAAACGCCATCATAGAAATAGAATCATTAAAATTGCAATAATCGATTAACTATGAAATAATAAAGTTGAAATAACAAATGAAGGCTGGACAGCGAAAGGGAATGATGGTGTGAAATAATCATATCGTCTACACAGCCATGGAGTAGCAAGTAGCACAATTCAGCCATTACGGTAGCATTTTGTAACGGTTCGCCAGTTTTTTGTCAGATTAGAATTGTCCGTACAATGCATCGTGATTATGGCATGTCAGCCACTAAATTATACCAGATAACCGAGAACTGGTTTCACGAAATATTACTCCATGTTGCTTAGAATCTGATGAGAAGTTACAACCGTGATAATTCATTTGTATCAAATGATATAATGTATTAGAATGATATCTTACGTAAATGCAATCGATATACTAATACATCAAAAGAAATTAATTCAGTTGAACGAATATTTGCCAATACGAATCTATAAGTGATGGTAGCAGACAAATGAATATAGTAGACAACAGAAATGTTGGCGAGATGAACATAATAGGAGATCATTGACTTGAACTCTATTCAACTGGGTTTAAAAAGTTCAAAAGTAAATTTCAATAAAGAAAAAGCTCAGTAATTTGAAACTCATATTTGATCTGCGCTAATGACGTTAAAATAAGTATAGTGAATGTTAATTTTCACCGTGTACGGTTGTACGAGTTCGTTGCCCTTCGTCCGCCATATTCGACCATAGACTATGGAGTAGTGTTGTCGGTTAACAGAGCATGACCATAAATTACAAAAGCCTCCCATTTGCTTGTTAGTCAGTTTTGTGACGCATCACCGAGTTTTTATTTTGCATTCACTGATTTTGTTTTTGGCATTTGAAATTGGTTTGACGTGTTCGTTCTACAATCTTCATACTTTTACCTTATGTAATGTGCCGGGCGCTTTTTTTGCTGGAAAGTAACGACGTCTTACGGTCGAGATCTTTGCCCATTAATACTGCAATGTTAATAAACTTCGAGGTACTATCAAACAAAACGTCTACTGATTCGACACAGTTTACTGAAAAGACACAATAGAGCAAGGTTGAATATAATAATACCGTTCTCATAATTATGAAGTCTGTAAATTATTATGATAAAGTCGAAGTGATTGTTACTTACAACTTATTTCAAGCCACACACCATAGCATTGCAATATTTATTGTGAAATATATATTTTAGTAAAGCAAGAAACGAGAGTTGTAACCGCAATATATCTTTTTTATACATTATTTACAAGAACTTCATAAGAAATAACACGTTTTGAAATAAGATCGTATCGGAGAACGGCAATCATTCGATTTCAATCTGGTTGATCGACAACCAGATACACAAGAGTCAATATTAGAATTGAGAAATTCTGTAGCTACAAGAATTAGTAAAACAGATACACATAATTATATTGAGGTGTTAAAAACCCAATCAATCTAATCGCAGTGTCGATAAAAAAGTATCTTGATGGAATAGAATAATCTCTTCATTTAGTCAATATCTTTGACTATAATTGACAATTATTAAATGATGATCAAGAAATCATCATTTAGCAATTGTCTATCAATTTTGAAATTTAAAAACCCTTATCCAACATTAATTAACAACGTATTTAAAACATAAACGATCAAGGTGGTTAGAAACTAAAATACTGACATTTGACCTCTAGATAACCCGGGAAGATAATGTCAAAGCAATTTTTCTGGAGTTGTAACTGTAGCGTGTGATAAGAACCGGTCCCAAGATGGAACCTTGGAGAACGCTTCGGGCGAATTTTATCATAACCAATTGAATTTTTATGCAGCTTTGATGGACAGTTTTGTAATACTGTTTGAAGTTAAATAAGCGACCATGTTCGAAGAACGTCGGGTCGTTTTAAACTTTTTTGGATACAGTTTTAATGTTTTCTTTATTTTAAGCTCATAATAACGTATTTGTATGCAAATTGTATGATATTTTTAGGTAGTACAAAGTTTAATTTAGCTTTAAAATAAATGTTTTTTTTTAATGCTTAATTTATTACGTTTTATAAAAAAAGTCGTTCAAAAGAAACTATTGAATGTGTTTTTCATTTCTCATCAGGCGATGTCAATATCATCCTACTTTAATTCAATATTTTCATTGAAACAATGGATCTTTAATTGCCTCTCACATCATTGATAAGGTCTAATCACCATACCAAAACGTTGATCACTTTTAGACTTAGCCATACTAAAATCGTTACTTTTCAAAGATTCGACGTCTGTATATGCATCGTATACTATGACAAGATTCAAATTTTAGTTAAGGCTCATGCCTCGATTGCGCTCAGTATATTCTCATTGCATTCTTACTTCTTCATTTACATCTTGTTTAACATCAGCAATCACTCAGTATCTTTATAGCTTGACTATAATGTATCTTTAAGTGATAATTATATAATTTAAATCGTTATGGACCCTATAGGACACAGTAAAAGAGTATAAAGCATCAAGTACTAGCCTCAAAGCCTCTGCCATGGTAGGTGTGTCAGTGATTTAAATCTCTAAAACCAACAAGTTTTCGTCTAAAGCTCGTTCGTTGTCCTTTACGATGCGAGAAGCTGTGCCAACAGTAATTGCGTTAACATGACCGCACGCTATATTTAGCATCGATTAGGAACACGATCACGAGATTAGGCACACGATCTAAACAGTTAATAGATTCTGAAGACGCGAGATTCTATTTCTAATTCAGAAGTCAACCCACGGTTTTTAATTATTACTCTTATTTAATATTTTCGCAAGAACTACAAAGGCTACCTCTAAAAAAATGGCTTCATGCCTTAGGCATTCTCTACCAGTCAGTCAAGGGTGGTGAGGAGATTAGAAGGCAGGTCCTTCGGTTGAGAGGAACAATGATAAACAACAAAAATCTCTTTCATTCAATTACATATATAGTTTATATGTACATAACACCTCCATAATACATGTATACAATACCAAATCAAGGAAGAGAGGTGTTGAGATAATTCTAGCCTATTTGTTTAGAAAATAACTCAGCTATTTCCACTTAAATGCAAACCGACTGGTGGCCATCCTGATTTCAAGTTTCAAGAGGAAGAGAATTCCAAAGAAGAATGGACGGAATATGAAAGGAAAAATGAACAAAGTCAGACGTATGAGAAGGACAGAGTAAGAGAAGATTGTTAGAAGAGTGCAGATTCTTAGTGTGTGAAGAACGCAAATTTGGAAGTGAGACACAAGATAAAAACGGGGAGTGGGACAGTTGAAAACGGAGAAAAGCAGGGTCAAAGCGAGCAGACTTTTTTTTAGCGAATGGATGTCCATTGGAGCTCGGACCTATAGCTCAACATATGGTCATATTTTCCGAGGTTGAACATGAATCTGATACCATTGTTGAGCAAGTCTGTCGAGCTTATCCAGCATAACCGCTTTCAAGTCAAAGTAGCACGTCACCATAGACGATTATTATAGGGAAAATTAAAGTCGAGCATGGTTTTCGCTTTAGCGGTTAAATTCTCAGACGATACAGGGAACAAAAAGTACCGTTGATCCCTTGACTAACACCATGGCAACAAGTCAGAGGACAAGATTTAAGTGTCAACCTACCTACGCATCATGCTTGACCATTCAATTATAATAGCTTGATACTTCGAGGACTTTACCGACACCCCAAACCCATCAGACCACTCTTTGATAGCATCTAAGTCTCGGTTTACATCTGTTAAAGCATCCGACAAACATTCCACCCGCTATGCTGTGTTCATATAATTGAAGACCTATAATGATCCTAGCGAGTTTTATATTAGGGGATGTAAACCGATGATATAACAAAATACTGTATGGAGACAACAATGCGACAATAAATGAACACATTGGTAACACTAATGTTTAAGAGTATTTTAGGAATATCACATAAACTCTAGCGTCGAAATTAAAGAAATAGCAGTGTCAGGCCGACTATGAATTTTCCAGTTTTTAACGTACTGAAGGGACTAAAGCATTGAGTTTTCATATGCAGACCAGGATTTCATATGCATACCACAGTTTAATTTATTGTCGGATTGTTGTCACCACCTTGTATAATGACATCTAGCCCATAGAATCTCGATTACGGTACGATGTAGATGATGATTAATATCGAAGGTTTACTCACCGCTTACTATCACCATAGTAATACAGGTTACCTTTCCAAGTTCTACGGGATTACAAGCATTACCAATTACCATATCAAATGATTTCACTAGGTCACCGTCTGTACTGGCAACTATAAATCAAATTTAAGACGTCATTGCGTTATGGTCCACTTCTCTTTCATGCCATTGCTGTGTTATTTCCATGAATATTAATTTGGGCTTACCAATAGAGATGTGAAGGCAATAGGTAATGCTTTATTGGTACTTTTGTCCATGTTATAATAGAAATTAAATAGTTATAATAGAAATGTTCATGCCACGGTCTGTACATTCCACGGCCAAGCCTCTAATCTTGATTTCAATAAATTGCAAGTAGACTTTGCATTTCGAGATATAGTTTTCTGCTTTATAGATCAAAGAAACTTTAATGCTACAGTTTTTTATTTAACTGATTAGCTAATTAGAGGTCTAACTCTAATCGTTAGTACTACTAAATAAAATGATGATAAGAGTAATTCGTCTAATTGGCATATATCTAGTATGAATACTGCAAGAACTTGCCTCCTTGGTATTATTTGCTACAAGTCAGCCAACATGTAGCATATCCTTTCGAGTCTTCAATTTGCATACTACCAGGTAGATCTAAGATGTGCAATTTTATAGTAATGTAGCCATATGCGTAATAGATTTGAGATCGCTACATAACTTCCAAGCTCTTGCTAGCAACATTGTAAGAGGCATCAGATGAATGTTAGCGAACCCAATAACATTAACTTTGAAATATCAGAGGTATCCATAATTATTATGAGTGATTTCACAAAATATTGCATAAGGATGCAAACCTTACGTATTCTAATCCTGTAATTTACGTTTCGACGCATAAATATTTAGATTTTATATGTTATGTATTTATTTGAAAATCGTAAACATAGCATTATGTCACATTCATACAACAGACGGCAACGGCTTCATATATTATAATCCTGCATACATGATGAAGTAAAGACTGTAATATTGTAGTATGACGAACTGCAAAGGAAGATACTGCTGGTTCCCAACATTTAAATAATTATTTCGAGTTCATAAAAATTAGTGAGTGAAAAGTTTTAATTATTAAGACTGAGAATTCTGAGATGGAATAATTTAAATTTTTGTAGAAACAGAATAGGTGTAGCAATGAATTATATAGAAACTTCCTCGGTGGTAGACCGTAACATCGACTGCTGGCAGAAGTGACTACCCACCAGACAAAGTCTTGCCGCCAAGCGATTCGTCGTGTTCCGGCATGATGTCCGATGAAGCGGTATGGAGGACGGGTCTGAGCAGTTGTGTTGCGATGTGTGCCGGGTAGGATGCGCCAAATGTTGTTGTGTCGGGAATTTGGTTGTGGAGGTGGAACATTGCATCACCTCGCTCAACTGCCTTCCTTCCTATTCACTCAAGCTTTTGTTTTTAAATTAGCGTACTTTGTCATCAACGATTGCACACTGCTTGTACGCTGCTTTATAATAATTATGAAAAAAAAACCTGAAGTATTGTCATAAAAAAAGCCGGTGTAACGATAAGATAGAATTTCAAATACAACAAAGATTAAGTATTAAGAAATCTTACTTGAACAGTTCTTTTTAGCAATCGCATTCCACAAAAAAGATAAGCACAGTTTTTAAAGTACCCATATAATCTTCCTCATGATGCAAACAGATACAAATCAAAACCAACACCTTCGGCTTTACTGATAAAATCTGCTAAACACATTGAGAACCGCTCGCATCATAATTAATCGGCAACGAAATCATAAGTGCGTTCCATTACTTGCCATGCACTAAGGCTTATTACCGAGGATGTATTATGAAAGGCAGTGGGCGTTGCATTTGCTTATCTGTCGGTACACGGAGCTAATACAAACACCCACGGGTTTGTATGAAATATTGCTTTAGGTGTTTCATAGGTCAATGTAAAGTAAGTGTTTTTGTGTGGTTTATGTTGATGTTTGAGCAAATTGGGTTTATAATTGTTGCTATTTTCCTCGTCGTCATAATTAACGTCAGTATCTAAAGTAAAGCGTTGTAAATAACTATTAGGTATTGCGTTTTCAAAATCACGATACGAATTTTCACGAAAGTAAGCTCAATTCCGGCAGAGACTGATGAGTAACTGTGTAAATAGCTATTTACCTTAATGTTTGTGAAAAATAGATAGACTAAATAATAGGGATGATTCCTGGGTAAAAAAATATTATTCTATTTAGTCCGTCATTCAAACTATAGAAAAATATTGGATACGTATATTTTGTTTAATCAAATCAATAAAAATTGACAAATTTAAAAGGCATCGAAGATCAGGAGTGGGAGCTGGTGACGTCACTCGTTGCTAAAAAGTATAGCAAGGAGTGACGTCAAACGAGTTTTCAACGGACTATATCGTCTTAATTTTTTGTTTATATGAAAATAAGAAAAAATACGTGTCTAGTTTTTTTTTGGAAATCTGACTGACGGACTAATTAGTTTTTTCAGTCAACTACCCTATTAGCATCAGTATCTAAAATAACGAGTTGTAAATTACTATTTGGTATTGTATTTTCAATATCACGACACAATTTTCTGAGACTATGTGTAACTACTGTTTACATTAATATTTGTCAAAAATAGATAGACTAATAATTATCATTACGATACACAATCGAATTTTGTTGTGAGCTTTATAGGAAAGTACCTAATGTTGTAAACACGAAATATCAACATAAATTCTACTATGTCGAAATATGAGCAGCATCCTAACCGGCATTTCAACATTATTAAAGTCACTTTCAATGTTACATGCTACTGAATATAGTAGTATACAGTATGTTAAATAACAGAGGGCGTTCCCTTAAACTCGTTAATATATATCATTAATAGATTAAAATAAAAATATCAGCATAGAAAAATAAGCATAAAAAATCGGAATAAAAAAAAATTCTAATTGGAAATAAATTTGAAATCTCCTGTTTTAAATCAAAATAGTAGTCGTCATGTATAAATAAATTGCGACGTTGCCGTCGTTCATGTTCGCGTGTACAGTGTGTTTCTTTTACATGTCAATTTAAAATTTTTATTGAATATTTTCTTATTGGAAAAAATTTTAAAACATTTTGTTTTCGAATGGAAATATTTTTTGTAGCATGTATGTATGCTATACTATTTCGGGTTAACGGGAACGCCCTCTGTTAGTTAACATACTGTATAATGAGTGGGTTTCCTAATATACTCGATCTAAGAAAGCCATAACTTACTAGTTTTAATGTTTAGCTACCTTTCTACACATGATCTGAGTCACACGTCAGCCAATCTGCAACATTAAACCCGACCGTTATTCGGATACAAAAACAAGGATAATGCGATAGCGTAGGAAGGAAATTTATCTAATATGGAGATACGTGTGAGATAAATAAGCATAAAATACTTAATATGGTTGATAAAAATATACGAAAGTGTCTTTGTTTTTAATAAGAAATAGATTCTTGGGATGGATTACTTTGAAGATGCAACAGATGAAGATGAAAAGAGATAAACATGCAATGCAATGCGAATGCTGTGTGTGGAGTGTGTGTGGAGTATGCGAAGGAATTACATGATTTAATTGCCTTATCTCCGTTCCATCATCGGACGACCGATCGACGATCGGAACGAAGCGTTTCGCCTCGTCCATTATACCGGGTACATCGAGGGACTGGAACAACTTGCCGGCGGCGGTATTTCCGTCGGACTACAATTTGAGTGTCTTCAAGGCTAGAGTAAGTAGGCTCTTAATAAACAAGCGCTTTACCATCGACAATCGTTTATGATGCACCAAATGTTGTTGTGTCGGGTATTTGGTGGTGGAGGGTCTCTAGATCAATCCCCCTCTGAGGCAGCAGCGTTTAACATTGCATCACCTTGCTCAACTGCCGTCTTCCTTCCTATTCTCTTTTTTTTTTTTGTGAATAGACTTTCATAAACTAGCGAGCTTTGCCATCAACGATTGCATCACTGCTTACTATCAGGCGAGATTGCGGTCAAGCACTACTTTATAATTTATTAATTAAAAAAATGAGAGGTCCAATATTTCAGTCAAAGTTGCATTATGAATGTTAGAAAAATGAACGATGCAAATATTAATTGTATAATATACAGTAACAGATCAACCACAAGAGGAATATTGCAGTTGTTTCCTGTCCGAAATAAACTAACAAAATTAACAATACCGATACCAAGAATATAGAATTGAATGCTACAATTCTAAAGAATTCAATTTACATAAGCAGTGAGTATTAATGCAAAAGCGATATTAAGTAAAACAATAACATTAACCCGTAATATCGAGGTCGGTGTATAAACAGGTTCATGCGCCTTCACCTCATAAGAATATAAACGTTCTAATCGATAATGCTGATAAAATATCTTGTAGATGACAATGTTCAAGACCTGAAGGATAAATAGTTGTTAGGTCCATAATTGTTTAGGATTCAATTAAGATCACAATACACGGCAATTCAAATTGCATTGAACACAACAGAACCAAATGAACTACAGAAACTCTAGAAAGAGATCACGGTGATGAAGAAGAGAGGGATGTACTTTCTTCACTAATAATATTCTACTTTCTTTACTAAATATTTGTTCTATGTATACAAATTATGAAACTGTAGAGTTTGTTTGTTTGACGCACTAATCTCTGGGACTAACGGTCTATTTTGAAAAAAGAAAGGCCAATTACGGACGCAGGTGAGGGCAGAAGTTTATTTTTTCAAAGAAAAAAAGGAAATTAAATACATTATTTTAGCAGTCTAAAAGTCATAATATACCAGACACTTACATGTACTTAGATAATAATACTTACTAATATTATAAATTGGAATTAACTACTGAACCTATTTCTTTGAAATTTTGCAGACGTAAATTTAGAAGTCTGGATTAAATAATAGGGTACCTGCTTTTTATCCCAGAAAAATAAAAATATTGTTAGCTTAATACCAGTTCGGTGATATATGGCGCTATGAAAAGCGCGATATAATTGTATTCCACGCGAGCGAAGCCGCAGGCAGAAAGCTAGTATAATAATAAAATCCCAATAAAATCTAAAACCACATGAGATCGATGACACGACTAACTGACATGACTATTATATGACACACGAGTTCCTGCATATCTCATGTGATTGAGTAACTTTTCTACTAATAACTAACTATTAGTCGAATATATTAGCTTAAATTAATTAAGCGATTCGTTCCGGCGCTATTCCATTGCGTTGATTCAAGAAATTCTTATTAAAAATACGTTTGATAGGATTTGGGATGTCTTAGCGTTCGATAGGTTCCGAGAATTGATTCCAATTATTTTATTCAGAATCTTTATCGATGTTTCGTATTTATCCTAATGAATAGATTATTTATTCCTATGAATAACGTATAAGGAATTTAGGATCATTAAACCGATCGTAAATAAGTAAACTTCAGCTCGTGCTAATCTGCAAAGTTTAGTGTCTAATGTTTCAATAACATATGTTTAAACATATAATCCTTACACAATCAATTTCACAAAGTAATGTCTTCAACATTCATTGGATTATGTTGCGCCTGCGCTAGTGTCGTCAACGATTGCGAGACGGTCGCGCGATTAATTAATGTTTATTCATAAAATCCACAACATTATACATACCACACATAAAATATTGTTGTGGATTTTATGAAACTTTAACTAATGAGTATATGTTTATGTATTTTTTTTTTTAATTCTGTAATGTTGTACTGATCTATACTAATATATAAACCTGAAGAGTTTGTTTGTTTGTTGGTTTGTGCGCGCTAATCTCAGGAACTACTGGTCCGATTTGAAAAATTCTTTTTGCGTTGGATAGCCTATTAATCCAGGAAGGCTTTAGGCTATATAACATCCCGCTATGACCAATAGGAGCAGAGCAGTAACAAAAAATGTTGCGAAAACGGGAGCTAACGCAGCCGTAAATATTGCCAATAGGAGCTGAGCATGACTAATTCCACGCGAACGAAGTCGCTGGCATAGAATAAAGAGAGGGAAGTACGTTATCTTCATACAAACGGACCGCGCGCGGCTTGTATGTGTGCGCCATAGTATCTATGCGTCGCCGCACGCACACCTAAACACAATATTAGAGTGCCTATGACTGCGCTAGTCGCGGCTAGCACGGAACTAGGTTCGCGCGTCACGGCTTTTCGGCACATTAGCTTTTAAAAAATGATCACATAAACTGCAAAGTTGGTATGTCTATTTATGAACAAATAAAAGACTTATATTTTTCAAATTATATTTCTAAAAGTTATTTACAAGGATACGGATATATTACACATTAAAGTTTAATAACAACGCGTTTCGTAATAGTCGAAACCGAAGAAAGTAGGTATTTTTCTGTAGCTAATTTGTAATTTTGTATTAAATGTGCGATTCAATAGATGTTATGTTTGTATTATTTATATTTGTATTAATTAAAAATAAAAATAAATATGGTTCTATATGTGTACAAAACTAAAAATAAAAATTACAAAAAAAAAACTGACTAGTATATGTAAACTAAATACTAAGCAAATAATTTAAACATAAGCTCTTAGTCTATAAATATTTGTTAGCGGTTTGGGCGACAACCGTAACCGACGAAGCGCGGACAGTCGTCAACCCTAAGACAGTAGGCAATTAAATCGCGGATTGGGTCGCAGATAACCTACTTCCCCTCTTTATTCTATGTCGCTGGCGGCCGCTAGTTATTAATAAGTAGAAGTGAAGTGAAGATTATTGACCAGTGTGTGTTGCCAGTGATGACTTACGGAACTGAAACGTGATCGTTCACAATGGGCCTCATACGAAGGCTCAGAGTCACATAAAGGGCAATGGAAAGAGCTATGCTCGGAGTTTCTCTGCGTGATCGAATCAGAAATGAGGAGATCCGCAGAAGAACCAAAGTCACCGACATAGCTCTGCGAGTCGCTAAACTTAAGTGGCAGTGGGCAGAGCACATTGCTCGTAGAACCGTTGGCCGATGGGGCAGTAAGGTTCTGGAGTGGCGGCCACGTACTGGAAGACGCAGCGTAGGGAGGCCCCCAACAAGGTGGACCGATGACCTGGTGAAGGTCGCGGGAAGCCGATGGATGCGGGCAGCACAAGACCGGTCGGCGTGGAAAGCCTTGGGGGAGGCCTTTGTCCAGCAGTGGACATTTATAGGCTGAAGAAGAAGAAGATGCGACAGTGCGGCACACGTATGTATATTGCCCAGTCCCATTGAAGTTGGGCAGCCTTGTGAGCTGTCTTTGTTTTGCAGCGCCATATTGTGTTTAGAACATAATCCGTTTTACCGCCTAATTATACTCTGCTCCATTACTGGCAGATCTTGAGTTTGGACTTCTGGATGTTAGACCAAGTTTGCGCACCATAGGTTAAGCTGGCAAATATTCATTAATCCTTTAAGGTTCAGCAGCGAGGTAAATGTGTATCAAACTAAAAGTAGCAATGGCATTCATTTTGACAGTTCAACAATCAACAACATTCATTGCGTTAATTACATAGTTGAACAGACAGATTTCTCGAACACGTGGGACCATGGATTAGCAATATGCTTCAACATCATTTTAATTGATAGTATAAATGAAACCCATTGCTACTGATGGTGTTTTACGCAATTACCCTGCAGATTACAATTAATATTCAGAGAAGAAACCATAAAATATCCAGCTTGACAAACTTAAATGACCCTATAAGCCTAATCTTAGCCATTATTATAATTAAAGTTAAATATTATTTATGGGTACAATAATACGCGTTATATTAGAATATCGATGACATTTTTATGTATTCTAATGTCAGTTCCTTTAGATTATTTATGATTCAAACATGGTGATCTAAAATAAGTCAGCGTCTGACGTTAATTGAAGTATGACAGTCGCCATATTTTTAATTACGACTCATTCATCTATGGAGTATTTTAATTTGACAGGATTACACTAATATTCTTTATCTTCTGTCCTTTTCTTAGTGAAATAGAAACAAAAAGATGCATTGTGTTTGTGAACAACAGGATTGAAGCAACTATCAAACAGTCCGGATCATTTTGAAGAAAATTGCCTTTCCTCATCCTTAATCCTTCGCTTCATTTTTTCTTTGTAACCTATTTGGTATTCTACTGTTGGGCATAGGGCTCCCCTAACATTACCAGATCGTCACTGGCTGTTTTAACTCCAAGGTCTGCATCCCATTATGTTGCTTACTTTAAGCATTTCCATAACTTTTTCAATAGTGCTAGGCACTCCGAAAGCAAATTAATTTTCATCATTCGAATAAAGTTTTAGGGGGAGTATTCCAGAGTTGAACAATACAATATCGACGGTTAAAAGGAAATAGGGCATAAGCGACATTTTGGTCAAAAATGAGTTATGTATGCCATCCTACGTAAAATTTTCCGCTCTATCGAATGCGCTTACTCCCATGGCTCTAAGGTGACTTTTTTGGCGTTTATGCCCTAGCAAAAAAAATCATTTTCCCTGTATTATTTTTCGTAACCGACGAAAATTCAGGCCGTTTTTGTTATAAAGGTGCTTGTACCCCTACAAAAATGATTTATTTTAAGTTTGTTGTCGGTAATGCTTTTTTACTTTATAAGGGTGTCAAGCTTTCGGTTGTTTATGCCTTTTAAGCTTTTCCTTTAAAAAGTACCAACGTTGTTTATAGCCTACTTCCATTTCGTAATTTAACATAGCAATGGCGCTTGTGCCCTATATACAAAATTAATTTTTATATTACTCTGTCGGTTATACCCTATTACCATTCAGTACTCTATAACAGCTATGTCGGTTATGCTCTATTTCCAAAATTTATTTCAATATCACACTGTTGGTTATACCCTACTTCCGTATGCAATATAAATACAGTTTTGTCGCTAATACCTTATTACTTAAATTAAATTAGATCACATGGTGTCGATTATATCCTACTTCCACATTCTACAATCATATTCCCAATTATTTTCCTAGCTATATAGTAAAAAATTGTTAGTAATGATAATTATTGATCTACGACTGTCCTGTTCAATGTGATATACCAACTTCTGCAGAGCAGCAAACCACACCAAATTGTCACTTTTGATAACAATTTTATACATTAAGCTTTATAAAATTTGTTCCATTAAATTGTTCCTTTTAGTAATTGTTATTGATGTGATGGTAATTGTTATGGATAGTAATTGTTATTACCTACTAGTACTTATATGTCTCCACTTCATTCGCTTATTGACTGATTATTTAGGTTTTGAAGTGAGACTTTTTCTTTGTTTTTATTTGGTACAAACCATGACGCATAACTTCGCCTCTTTCTCGAAGTTGGACCTACCTAGTTGGACTTTCTGTCCCAGGTATATATACTCGTCAACATCTTCGAGTGCAGAGCAACCAACTACAATTGGAGTGGGTGCGACATGAGAGTTCGACATGATCTTCGTCTTATCCATGTTCATTTTAGACCCACTTGTTGGGAAGCTCTGCTGAGGTCATTGAGCATTTTGCCCAAGTCTTCCAGGGTCTCAGCCATGACCACGATATCATCTGCGAAACGGAGATTAGTGAAGTACTCGCCGTTGATGTTGATGCCAAATCCTTTCCAGTCCAGGAGCTTGAAGACATCTTCCAACGCAGCAGTGAACAATTTAGGAGATATGACATCTCCTTGTCTCACTCCACGCTGCAGTTGGATCGGTTTCGAGTCCTGATCCTGGAGACGGACTGACATGGTGGCGTTTTTTGTACAAACACTTTATCACCTCAATGTATCGATGGTCAATTTGGCACCGCTGGAGAGACTGTAGCACCGCCCAAGTCTCAATCGAATCGAAGGCCTTCTCATAGTCCACAAACGCCAAGCATAGTGGTTTGTTATACTCCTCGGACTTCTGTATAACTTGCCGCAGCGTATGAATGTGGTCTATGGTGCTAAAGCCTTTTCGGAAGCCTGCTTGTTCGGGAGGCTGGAAGTCGTCGAACCTGCGAGCGAGACGATTCGTGATGACCCTAGAAAACAGCTTGTAGACATGGCTCAGGAGGGATATCGGTCTGTAGTTTTTCAGGAGGGTATTGTCACCTTTTTTGAAAAACAAAACCACCACGCTCCTGTGCCACGCCTTAGGCGTTTCGCCTTTAAGAATGACGGAATTAAATAGCTTCTGAAGCGCTTTAAGAACCGGTTTGCCACCCGCTTTCAGAAGCTCAGCCGTAATTCCATCATCTCCAGCCGCCTTATCGTTCTTGAGCTGTTTCAGGGCCATACCAATCTCGTACAGGCTGACGTCCGGGATATCGTCGGTGTAGTGTCGGGTTAGTCTGGCTCTGGGCTCAGGCTTACAACAGGTGCGTGTGTTGATGTGTATAACTCTCCGTAGAATTTCTCCATCTCACCCAAAAGCTCGGGCTTGGAAGTGACGATCCTACCATCCCCAGTCTTCAGCTTCGCAAGTAGACTCTGTCCAACAGACAATTCTCGTGCGAACACTTTGGAGCCTTTGTTCCGCTCGATAGCCTCTTTAATACAATTTGTATTAAATTGGCATATATCGCGAGTCAGAGACTTTGAGATCTGTCTGTTAAGGCATCTGATGCGCGAAGCGTCATCAGGGGATTTTAAGATCACCTCCCGTCTTTCTTCCATTAGCCGGCGGGTGGGACCGGAGATCTTCTTCTGTCTTTTTGAACGGAGGGTTTTGTAGAACTTAGACCCTTCCGTTTGGAGAGTTTCCACAAACCTGTTGTTGTAGTCGTCCACATCTACGCATTCACTGAGGCATTCGAAGCGGTTTTGTAGTTCGATCTGAAAGCTCTCGGGGTTTTGGAGTTGTGTTGACGCTGGACGGAGCGTAGACTTCATAAGTCGAGAGCGTTCGAGCCTAATGTTGAGGTTCAAGATGCCTCTAACAATACGGTGATCACTCCCGGTTTTTACCGCATGGATCACGGAGACATCGTTGAACACTTGCCTTCTCGTTGTCATTATGAAGTCTATCTCGTTTTTGGTCTGATCATCGGGGCTGAGCCAGGTCCACTTGCGGTGCAATGGTTTCCTGAAAAAAGAATTCATCGCAAAGAGTCCTTCCCTTTCCATGAAATCCATTAGCATCTGACCTCTGGGATTCCGATTTCCAACTCCAAATTGCCCCACTTTCGTCTCGTCCGCCTCTCGCATGCCCAGTTTTGCGTTAAAGTCCCCCATGACAACGGTGTAGTGGGTTTTGGAGGAATGTATGGCTCTACTGACGTCCTCATACATAGCCTCCACCTCATCGTCAGAGTGTTTAGACGTCGGGGCGTAGACCTGTATAACCTTTAACGAATATCGTTTTGTTATTCTCAGTACAAGGTACGCCACCCGAGTCGAAAGGCTCCCGACTTTAACCACGTTGTTCACGAGGGACTTGTGGACAATAAACCCGACACCACCCTGGGACAGCTGGTCGCCTTCCCGGAAATAGAGCAGGTTGCCAGACTTCAGGATTATCGAGTCCTCTCCCTCTCTTCGGACTTCAGATAACCCCACAATGTCCCAGCGCAACCGGCTCAGTTCTTCCTCCAGCTCTTCAATCTTCTCATCGAGAAAGCGGTACTCTTCGAGAAAGAGGTGTCTCGGCGAATCCAGCTCGATTGGGCAGCGTTCGGGAAGCTACGCTACATCTTCTCGTCGTCCAAGATACCACAGTGTCTCAAGACTAAAGTCTTTGACCAGTGTGTGTTGCCAGTGATGACTTACGGAACTGAAACGTGGTCGCTCACAATGGGCCTCATACGAAGGCTCAGAGTCACACAAAGGGCAATGGAAAGAGCTATGCTAGGAGTTTCTCTGCGTGATCGAATCAGAAATGAGGAGATCCGCAGAAGAACCAAAGTCACCGACATAGCTCTGCGAGTCGCTAAACTTAAGTGGCAGTGGGCAGGGCACATTGCTCGTAGAACCGATGGCCGATGGGGCAGCAAGGTTCTGGAGTGGCGGCCACGTACTGGAAGACGCAGCGTAGGGAGACCCCCAACAAGGTGGACCGATGACCTGGTGAAGGTCGCGGGAAGCCGATGGATGCGGGCAGCACAAGACCGGTCATCGTGGAAAGCCTTGGGGGAGGCCTTTGTCCAGCAGTGGACATCTATAGGCTGAGGAAGAAGAAGAAGAACTTGAACTTTTTTTTTCTTTATTCCTGTTTCTTTGAACGTTGCTGCTCGACATGGATACCATGTTATGTTTAACAAAGCCAAATAAGTCTTAAGTTTTGAAGCTTTTTTTTATTTTTTATAATGGTTGTTACTTTTTAAATATTTAATATTACGGATACATACCAAGTTTTCGTCATTGATTAGGTTACCTACCTACTAGCTACAGTATTATTGTGTCCAAAAATGATTAGCAGGTTGCCTATATAATTACCCAATCTTTTTAGGTAGTTCTTTTTTCTTGATTAAAAAATAATATTAACAATACATTTATTTTTTTATTTAAAACATCCTACTATTCTGATGAAGGATCGTGTTGGTTGCGCTACTTCATTATTTTTGGGGTGTCTTTTCATCCATATTACCATAGACTCGCACAATGCCTAATGTTGATTATCCTTCTTTTCCTTTGGTTTCAAGCGACATTGTGTGTCACTAATGTGTTATATCCTGGTATTGTTTTGAAAGCTGACTGTTTCTTGTGCCCTATTATCTTTTATACAACCACAGTGAAAAGTACCTTATCCTTCTTTTCCTATAACACTTATTGAACTGCCTAGTCTCTTATACCCTTTTACCTTGCGATGTGAGAAATCGGTATGTCACTTAGGCTTCTTATTCATTAATATTTTATTTTGTCATTTGTATCTTAAGCCATATTTCCTTATTGTAAAATTAAAAGCTATTGTTATAAGCGACAAAAACTACGTTAAATAGCGTCAAATCGTTATAACTAAAAATACCGACAACGCCTCCATTTTTTTCTGATTTTATAACAGTTTCAGTTTTCACGATATCTTAATAAATGACAAAAATACGTCTGTTTTTCTAAAATTTAAAACTTTGAACGGCTCTCCTGAACATTTCATTTTTTGTCGCTTATACCCTATTTCCTTTTAACCGTCGATATGTAAAGAAAACCCTGTCCGATCCTAGAAGGTATTGTTAGGTATCGATAACTGACTCTACTAATGCCTACAAAGCCGAGCGAAACATGAAAAAAATCCCCCTAAAAATATTATTTCTCAAAAGGAGGTAACTTAATACATGTGCGGTAGGCAATACATGCGCGGGCGAAGGAGGGCAGGGCACGCGTCACGCGGTCACATCGCTCATAATAATACTTCGAAAATGGTGTTGTCACTGTTTTTTTAAATTACCATGTTTTGGGGAGTTTGGAATTAATTCGCCAAAAAAAAGATTATTTCAATATTCATTAGTGTTGTTATTATGATGATTATGTAAAATTTCATATTTTATTTGGTCGTGTGTTTACCTAACCTTTATTATCCGTATGGATCAGACGGGGTTTTCGTTACATATTGTATACAATTAATAAACCTGCAATAGCCTATCTGCACTCAGTTGTGTTTACTTCAACCCCACCACCTCTTGAGGATACTCAAGACTTTCGCTACACTACTATGCTACTATGTAGTTGTCACGAAACCGCCGCTCATCAAGCAGAATGTCGTAACTTGGCATTTTGAAGAATTATCAATTTGCAGTGTGACAGGTAAATGCATATTTAATGACTAGTACCATTGCTAATTTTCAACACACGTTATATCCGCGTCCAAATAGATAATCCCAATTTGCTGTGGATTTGTTTGATTGAGGTGCGTGCGTTGGTTTATATTGTTTTGGGGTCCGTAGCCAAACCACAAAAACGGAATCGCATTCCTAAGAATCTACTGTCTGTCACAATGCTGTATCTCAGGAACTGTGTCAGCTAGGCAGTTGAAATTTTCAGAGTTAATGTATTTCTGTTGCCTCTATAAGAGCAAATAATAATGACATATTGTATGCCAGATGATGACGTCAAGCCGTTCAGGGTGTAGGGCGTGCCAAAGGAATGGACATACATACACACGCTCGAAAAACATTACCCTCCTGTCTTCGGCAGTCGAGTAAAACAGACCATATTTTTTATAAGACACGTGCACGAATCCGGCTCGCCCTTTCCTGGTTTTTTTATTACGTTTTTACTTTTACGAATACTTTGTAAGAAATGTAGATGATATGTTTTGCGTTTTATCGTGTGATGTATGAAGATGTGTTTGTGGATGTAACAGGTGGCGTGTAGTTACATAATAACACGCTTTATGTAAACAAAATTATGATTTCTTTATAGAAAGGAAGATGATCTTGTCTGACTACAGTTGGAGTGGGCACTTACCTACCGCGCACATCCGATTATACTTTTTATAATATTATTTATTTAATTCACTGTAGTTGTGATTACATAATAAACATAAATCTTATACATATACTATATTATGGCCATGTGCATGTGTGTGTTGCCGTCAGTACCAGACGTACCTACTCAAGTGTCACTCATGTAAGTACTTTTATAATCATTCGTAAGCTTGCTGCTTAATTGTTAGTTCTTTTCCGAACGAATTATTCAAGAAAGAACTTTTATTAATATTGAAGTGTTCTACAGCATACCTTTCGATTTATCAGTCACTAAAAAAAAGAAAAAAAAAACTTATCACTGTAGGTATACCTATGTATGTATTGTAGTAGTAGCATTATGTACTGCTGATAAAAAATATACAGACAGCAATTACGCATTAGGTACAGCCACGAGCATCTATGAAATAAACCGGAATCCAATAGGGTGGAAAATACTTTTGTTTATTATTAATTATTATAGCAGTGATGCAATCGTTGATGGTACCTATAGAGTGCCAAGTTTATTAAGAGCATATTGACTCAAAAAAAAACTGAGTGGATAGAAAGGAAGACGGCAGTTGAACGAGATGATGCAATGTTAAACCATAGAATAAAGAGAGGGAAGTACGTTATCTTCATACAAACGGACCGCGCGCGGCTTGTATGTGTGCGCCATAGTATCTATGCGTCGCCGCACGCACACCTAAACACAATATTAGAGTGCCTATGACTGCGCTAGTCGCGGCTAGCACGGAACGAGGTTCGCGCGTCACGGCTTTTCGGCACATTAGCTTTTAAAAAATGATCACATAAACTGCAAAGTTGGTATGTCTATTTATGAACAAATAAAAGACTTATATTTTTCAAATTATATTTCTAAAAGTTATTTACAAGGATACGGATATATTACACATTAAAGTTTAATAACAACGCGTTTCGTAATAGTCGAAACCGAAGAAAGTAGGTATTTTTCTGTAGCTAATTTGTAATTTTGTATTAAATGTGTGATTCAATAGATGTTATGTTTGTATTATTTATATTTGTATTAATTAAAAATAAAAATAAATATGGTTCTTTATGTGTACAAAACTAAAAATAAAAATTACAAAAAAAAAACTGACTAGTATATGTAAACTAAATACTAAGCAAATAATTTAAACATAAGCTCTTAGTCTATAAATATTTGTTAGCGGTTTGGGCGACAACCGTAACCGACGAAGCGCGGACAGTCGTCAACCCTAAGACAGTAGGCAATTAAATCGCGGATTGGGTCGCAGATAACCTACTTCCCCTCTTTATTCTATGGTTAAACCCAACAATACGACCAACTGCGCCAGAGTGAGATTGATCTAGAGACCCTCCACGACCAAACTCCCGACACAACAACATTTGGCGCATCGTACCCAGCACACATCGCAATACAACTGCTCAGAACCGTCCTCCTTACGGCTTCGCGACGAATCGTT
Source organism: Sesamia nonagrioides (assembly GCA_017933935.1). NCBI lineage: Eukaryota > Metazoa > Arthropoda > Insecta > Lepidoptera > Noctuidae > Sesamia > Sesamia nonagrioides. The sequence continues at coordinate 44,191 of JADWQK010000893.1, read as the reverse complement.
TGACGGCAAGATTTTGTCTGGTGACCCCATGATTTCACCCACATAAGTTTCAACCCCGTGGGAATATAGGAATAAAAATAACTCTTAAATTAAGACACTTATTGTGATAAAGAACACAGTTTTGTTTCGATGTGTGGCGGGTACGGTGCGCCAAATGTTGTTGTGTCGGGAGTTTGGTCGTGGAGGGTTTTCAGATCCATCTCCCTCTGGCGCAGCATCGTTGGTCGTGTTGTTGAGTTTAACATTGCATCACCTCGTTCAACTGCCGTCTTCCTACCTATTCACTAATTTTTTTTAGTGAATAGGCTTAATAAACCAGCGCGCTTTACCATGAACGATTGCATCACTGCTTACCATCAGGCGGGATTAAAGTCAAGCACTAGTTTATAATTAGTAAAAAAACACAAAGTCCCAGAAGTGATCAACCATTTCGTAAATTGATCGTTCCTACAGTTCACTCGTGTTCACTTCAATCATTCGCTCGGATCACTCATGGTTCACTACAATGACTATAACAGTTTCGATGCCGTGATGTAAGGATCGTGCGTTTTATAAGAACACTCGTTACTACGTGTGACATAATGTTAGTTCGGTGCTTGACCCGCACCACAAGCGAGTAGCGGGATTTTGAGTAAACACTCTCTCTCTATTTTCTCGGTGGTAGTCTATAACATCGGCTGCCGGCAGAAGTTACCACCCACCAGATAAAGTCTTGCCGCCAAGCGATTCGCCGTGTTCCGGCATGATGTCTGGTAAAGCCATATATATGGGGGACAGGTCTGTGCAGCTGTGTTGCGATGTGTGCCGGGTACGATCCACCAAATGTTGTAGTGTCGAAGATTTGGTCGTGGAGGGTTTCCATATCAATCTCCTTCTGGCGCAGCTTCGTTGGTCGTGTTGTTGGGTTTACCATTGCATCATCTTGCTCAACTGCCGTCTTCCTTCCTATTCACTCACTTTTTTTTCGAGTGAATAGGTTTAATAAACTAGCGCGCTTTACCATCAACGATTGCATCACTGCTTACCATCAGGGTTGATAGTGGTCAAGAACTAGTTTTTTAATTATATAAATAAACACGGAGACGTAACAAGGTGCGGACTGCTAGTAGCACAAAAAAGTTACTACAGTCAGTCTTAATTCTTTATTAGATTTTTGGTTTTGGTTAATTGGGAAAATTTTACAGTTTCGGGTAGCTTGACCTGCTGGCTTCTATACACAGTCGCAGTATAAGCTGACCAGACATAATCTGTTACAGCTATACAATGCCAGGTCAGCTTTTAAAAGTTGAAGGTAGTGTTTGGCTTGACATGTGCGTTCTATTTAAGGAGTAAACGTGTGAGAAATTACTAATAGCGGATAATTAATTAGGTGTTTTGTAAGGATTCCGAGACGTAAACAGAAGACGTGTTTATCATTTTGATTGGCGTGAGATTAATACAGTGAATTGGAAGGTGGTGATCATTAAAGACAATAAGGGCGGTGATGGCTTAGTGGTTAAATCACCAGCCTATCAAGTATGAGTGTGCGGGTTCGATTCCAGTTCAGGCAAGTACCAATGTAACTTTTCTAAGTTATATGTACTTTCTAAGTATATCTTGGACACCAATGACTGATTACAAGGTGAAGGAAAACATCTTGAGGAAACCTGGGCTTTAAGTCTGAAATCGCCAACCCGCACTGAGCAAGCGTGGTGATTAAGCTCAATCCTTCTCTGTATGAGAGGAGACCTGTGCCCAGCAGTGGGAAGATAAAATGGTGTATGATGACGATCATTAGAGTTTTTGTAGGATTATTTCTTCGTGTTTCGCTGTACGACTTAATTTTGTGCGTTGAATGTCTTGTATTCAACCTAAATATCGCTACTTACACGGTGTAGTCAGTGGCGATGCAGAGTATTCGTTTTGGGATACAGAGGATAGGATAGAAGGTGGAGCATGATCTGTGACAAACAGACATTCAAAAAACGAATTGTGGAAACTATAGACGCGGATAAATGACAAACAGCTAATCTTCTTCATCTCAATCTCTCAAAAAAATCTCATTCAATGTCCTACTTTATTAGTTTTAAGTTTAATTTCATAATTATATTGTTAACTATGTCATGTATTGTATAACCTATTGTTTTATAATAAAACAATGTATACAGTAACTTTTGCATTCTTCATCTTTCAACTTAGACCAACAACCCATTGCAATACTAGTATATGAGCGAAACCTGTTAACTTTTGTACATGTACCACACATGTAGAAGACAATTGTTTATGTACACAAATGCCAATGTGTGCGTGTGTCAATTATACGCGTGACGAAATGGTATAGAAATAATTGAGATATCGAGAAGTGAGACAGACGGGATCGATTCAGAAAATGTCGATTTTATTACGCAATCGATTCTGCAAAGGTCGTCAGTGGATCTTTAAGTTGTAGTTCAGACTAGTTAGGGAGTCGTTAGCGATCAACTAGGTAGGAAGTTGAGTAAATGACGGTTGAAAATGGCACCAATTCTGCCAGTTCACAAACTTTTCCTTTCAAGCAGAGGTCAGTTTTATTACAGGGCTTTTTAGACTCTTGTTATGGTGTAAATAACAATAAGAGATAAGTATATTGCGATGCAATGAGTTGACAGATATTATTAAAAGCTGATTTAAGAGAAACTAATCTAATTGGCAACCGAGAAAATCAATAAATTGGGAAAAGGAGAATAATCTTAATAAATATGTATCCGAGTAGATATAATCCATACTAATATTATAAATGCGATGTAACTCTGTCTGACTGTCTGTCTGTCTGTCTGTTACGCTGTCCTGCTTAAACCTCTCAACCGATTTTGATGAAATTTGGCACAGACAATCTTTAGACCCTGAGAAAGAACATAGGCTACCTTTTATCCCGGAAAAAATTAATGTTCCTGAGGGAAATCTAAAAAGCGCGACATAACCGAACTCCAACTCCGAAGCCACGGGCGGAAAGCTAGTTTTAAATAAAAACAAAGCAAAATTGATCTGAAATAGAAGATTATTTATTTCTGAGTATAAAATAATAATTTAATGCAATCGGAATTTAATACACCATACATTGATCTACAGCTTCAAGGAAGCTCCCAACATAAACCGGCGATGGCGCAACATGGACGTGGAGAGGGCTATGCTAGGTGTTTCTCTACGTGATCGAATCAGGAATGAGGATATTCGTAGAAGAGCTTATGTCGCCGACATAGCCCAGCGAGCGCAGCGAGTTCAGAGAGCTAATCAGCTCTCTAAAGTGGCAGTGGGCGGGGCACATAGCTCGTAGATCCGATGACCGATGGGGCAGAAAGGCTCTTGAATGGCGACCACGTACCGGCAAGCGCAGCGGCCGCCCACCGACTATGTGGTCAAATGATTTTACCAAAATCGCAGGGAAGCGCTGAATTCAGGCCGTATCCAACCGTTCTTTTTGGAAATCCTTGGGTAGGCCTATTTCCAGCAGTGGACGTCATGTGGCTGAGATGATGATGATATGAGGATGAGACCGTACATTAGGATCTAGAGTCTATTTAGATTTCGTTATGTTCATACATGTTTATAAGTGTTAGTCGCAGGAATTCCCTACAGCCTATATGTATAGTATTATTAACTTACATAAAGTTAGTATTACCGTAAACTAAATTACAAAACATTATGTAGGACACAGAAATGTTGATATTGAAAAGATTTCTATGTTTTGTTGCAATCGATATTGTTATCTCTTATCAGTCGCAGTATTATCAGATATTTATGTCACTTTTGACGCAATCAATCTTCTGTCAAATGATTGTCAGATAACATAATGATTGGAGCAGTGGTGTCCAAAGTTGAAACGGCCGCAGCTTACTAGTTGTATGGTAGCAGGTTCGAATCCCAGGGTCGGGCACTAGTTGTCTGGCATTTTTGCTGAACTGGACCTTTTTGGTTCAGCCGAGAGGTGCACTTTCCTGCTTTTTTTATACATTGGTCTTTATACTTTATATATTATTTATTATTCTTTTTAGACTAAGAATATAATTAATTGTATGATTATGTTCCATCTAAGGTCTTCTATTGAAACAGGAACTAATTATTAATCAGGGCTAATTAGCTAATAAAATGCTTAATTTAGAATATTTTTACCATCATTACTTAAATCACTTAAATGGACTTATTGTAATTGGGTCACAGCTGTTAAAATTCCACATGCATGGAATTTTAAAACGCACATACCTAACTTATTGTAAATTGTACACAGCTACCTTTTACTTGTTAACTGTACTTTTCAAAGACTTTAAATAAAAAAAAAAAACCTTACGACTAATTTACAAAGAATTTTTTGATTCTCAAATTTCTGTTTTAAAGGTAATCTTACAGTTGTAACCAACATTCCAATGATTTATTTATTAATCCTCACACTGGTATACCATATAGCAATCACACCAATGGAGCACAAAATCACATCATGTGTTGCTGTCCATCCATTATTTGTGTGGTGAGTGGACATCGACAGTGGCGATGGATCGCACACGCTCATGTAGCCTACAAGAGCATTGTTTCTCCATGGCCATCTCGATTGTGTAACACAATTTCAAGCTACTGAAGGAAAATCCTGAGCCCTGACCCATATAACCATCTGCCATCAAAGCAAGAATGAATAGGCATCTTCTGGGATCCTTCCATCATATACCTCATCTATCGCTTAAATCAGGCGTGTTTAAAGTCAAGGTCTATACAGCAAGAAAATAAACATTATAAATAAATCCCAATCGCTGAAAGAAGCAAAATTAATGTGTACAAATCGTTTGGGATTGTCCGGTATTTTTTCGCGACTCACCTGGCTACCCTATCTACAACGTGAATATAATTAAATGAATGTTGTTGAATATCAAAATTGCATTTCACTACGTTACGCAAATGCTCCGTGCATTTAAACGTATTTAAAGTTACATATATTTTAATTAAACAGCTCGTACCTTTTTACAATTGCGAGAACGTTACAGCTGGACTTGAATTAACACGCAACAGTAACATGTATCTGATCTAAATCATAGCTGTTTATTAAAACTGACAGATTGCCAACCCATGCGCCATGTACCGACTGACCCATTTCTTTCATTAAAATTGTTTTTTTATTAATAACTATAAACTAGTGCTTGACTGCAATCCCGCCTGATGGTAAGCAGTGATGCAATCGTTGATGGTAAAGCGCACTAGTTTATCAAGCCTATTCACTTAAAAAACTTAGGAACAGGAAGGATGACGGCAGTTGAGCGAGGTGATGCAATGTTAAACCCAAGACCAACACGACCAAACGATGGTGCGCTAGAGGGAGATTGATCTGGAGACTCTCCACGACCAAACTCCCGACACAACAACATTTGGCCACACATCGCAACACAACTGCTCAGACCTGTCCCCCGTACGGCTTCACCAGACATCATGCCGGAACACGACGAATCACTTGGCGGCAAGACTTTGTCTGGTGGGTGGTAATTTCTGCCGGCAGCCGATGTTATGGCCCACCACCGAGGATTCTACCACGTCAACTCTTTCTATAAAATAAACACTTGATTTAAACTGGATTTTCTCGGTGGTCATAACATCTGCTGCCGGCAGAAGTTACCACCCACCAGTCAAAGTCTGGCCGCTAAGCGATTCGTCGTGTTCCGGCATGATGTCTGCTGAAGCCTTACGGAGGACGGGTCTGAGCAGTGGTGTTGCGATGTGTGACGGGTACGATGCACCAAATGTTGTTGTGTCGGGAGTTTGGTCGTGGGGGTCTCCAGATCAATCTCCCTCTGGCACAGCATCGTTGGTCCTGTTGTTTGATTCAACATTGCATCACTTCACTCAACTGCCGTCTTCCTTGCTATTCATTAAATTTTTTTAAGTGAATAAGCTTAATAAATTAGCGCGTTTTACCATCAACGATTGCATCACTGCTTACCATCAGGCAGGACTGCAGTCAAACACTAGTTTATAATTATAAGAAAAAATACGCAGTTGTAAGGAGTATCATAGTAACAGTATCTATGTCCGCGGTTGATTCGCCAAAGGTGTACACAAATATCAGTTGTTTAAAAAAAACAACTTTTATTACAATAGGATAAAGTTCAGTGTACGATACGATTTCAAACATTTTTAGATAATGTTTTTCATTCTGAAATCACCTTTATTAAGACTGCATTAAAGTTGATATTTGTTTCTCTTGGTTATAGATATGCTTTGTCTATCAATGTTAGTATTACGATTTCATTATAGAGTACACATTGTTCTTCATTTGTTTTAATAAAAAAAAAAATGTTGATTGTTGGTTACTACGTCATTTTGCTAAGCCCGAAGAATTGCAACACTAAAGTGGCAGTAGGCTGGACACATTGCCCGTAGGACCGACGCCCGATGGGGCCGACGGGTTCTCGAGTGGCGACACCGGAAGACGTAGCGTGGGTAGGCCCCCGACAAGGTGGACCGACGACCTGGTGAAGGTCGCAAGAAACCGCTGGATGCGGGAGGCGCAGGACCGGTCGTCGTGGAGAACCTTGGGGAAACTTATGTCCAGCAGTGGACGTCTTTCAGCTGAAATGATGATGACGTCATTTGGCTTATGTATCACTAGGAATTACTCATGTATGGTGGCTGCGTTTACAAACATTTGATTTCACATGACACAAACAGCTGTATTATGGACGCCAGGAAGGCATTCGCTACAGGCAAAATAATGATAATCAGCTGCATCCACTAAGACTGAAACCTTAATAAAGATAAGAAAACTCTAGAATAAGACTAATTTTTTGTATACAAAGTTATTTTTTTTTGTTTATGTCGAAACCTGAATATAGGTTGTTCAGAATAAGCAACTGAATTTATTCTAATCATTTTTACACTATGTTATATTTTTGCCAAATACATTTTGGAATTGTTGCAGTGTGGTTACCGAGCGGTTACGATAGATCATAGTACTTGCGCGCGCGCCACAGCTGACGCCAGAGGACAACGCACCGCGCTCGCCCGCCGGAGCGGAGCTTTGACCATATTTTTGTTACAACTAAGTAGAATAGCAAGCTCATAACTTTGTGGCTTTTCGTTATATCTTTTTGAAATTTTGTACTTAGATTCTTTACTTAAAATTAGGGTTGTAACGGAGGCTTGTTAGCGGAGGCGGAGGCGGATGCGGAGGCGACGAGTCTCACCTCCGCGGATGCGGAGGTTAACGGAGGCGGAGGCGGAGGTGAAAGTACATGTAGAAAATTTTAAATTTATGGTTAATTAAAACATTTTTTTTTTTTATTTCAAATACGTACATTAATAGTAGTATACTTGGTAAAAAAACAATATTACCTTCTTGTAATGAAAATTAAGGAGAAACAAATTGTGTTTGCCGTATTCCCGCCTCGCACTAGTTGATTCTTGACCATTTCGCGCTCAAACGCTGCCGGACGGTTGTCGAGCGTCGCAGCTTGCGCGTTATTTATTTTATAAATACGTAAATAAGCTTCCGTTATAACTCCGCAAAAATTGTGCGGAGGCGGAGGCGGAAGCGAAGATACGATTTCTTGCGGAACTTCCGCAGTAACGGAAGCGGAGGCGAAGCTCCGTTACAACCCTACTTAAAATCACACGTGTTATCACACGCATAAAAAAAAATATAATTCAAAGTTTTAACACCGTTGTGATCGAACTACAATGTAAGGCGAAATTATGCAATATTTTCATTATTTTGACTTCCATTGTTCAATATTAACAAAGATGATTAATGATTTTTACATTACATGTTGCAATCTTCTTTTATAAATTGGCAGCCATGTTGAATCCAGCGGCGTTAATGACCGACCTACTTATGACGAATGTATTTATGTTTATTCCACCTATATTAGTCATATATTTACTTCTTATCTAAAACACAGACAAAACATACAGTCTAAATAAATATAGTTAATCTAGATCTTGTGATGTTCTTAATTAGTTTAGTGATAATTATCGTTGGTTTAGATATAGATACAAGAATGCCGTATGTTTACTTAACAAGTGATGAGCTATGTCTAGATATAGCTTTAAGATTTTGCTATATTGTAGTACATATATAGAAATCCTAACTGCTAAACCTTATTAGAAAGAATTACTAACCTAAACGTGGTCGCTCACAATGGGCCTCATACGAAGGCTCAAAGTCACATAAAGAGCGATGGAAAGAGCTATGCTCCAAGTTTCTCTGCGTGATCAAGTCAGAAATGAGGAGATCCGCAGGAGAAACAAACAAAGTCACCGCCATGGCTCTTCAAGTCGCTAAAATTAAGCAGCAGTGGGCGGGGCACATTGCTCGTAGAACCGATGGCCGATGGACAGTAAAGTTCTGGAGTGGCGACCACCAGCGTAGGGAGGCCCCCAACAAAGTGGACCGATGACCTGGTGAAGGTCGCTGGAAGCCGATGGATGCGGGCAGCACAAGACCGGTCTTCGTTGAAAGCCTTGGGGAGACCTTTATCCAGCAGTGGACCTCTATAGGCTGAAGAAGAAACCTTTATAATAAGAATAACTGTTCAAAAAGTAAACAGTTTACCTAATACATGCAAGTAATAAAATGTTTACATAAACTCGAATAGTCTGAAAACTTTTTTCATATCTATGGGTGTTTTTGTGCTAGTCGCCAAAGGTTAAGCTAAAATACTCAGGGATATTACGACTAAAAACGTTACATTTAAGTACGTCAAATTTTCGATTTTTTCAATGTTTCAGAACGTCAGAACAAAATAAGTATAGCGCGTTGATCAAATCTCAGGTCATGGCATGTTAATACAGACCAGAGGTCTAATTGTGTCCGGTTAAGAAACTTTAAATTCATAAATTAAAAAAAAAAGAAGTGAAATCACTATAACGCTAGAATGTCGTGATGGCCTAGTGGTTAAAACACCAGCCTCTCAAGTATGAGTGTGCGGGTTCGATTCCAGGTCAGGCAAGTACCAATGTAACTTTTCTAAAAGTTATACATATGTACTTTCTAAGTATATCTTGGACACCAGTGACTGAAGGTGAAGGAAAACATCTTGAGTAAACCTGGGCTTTATAAGTCTGAAATCGCCAACCCGCATTGAGCAAGCGTGGTGTTTACTCTCAATCCTTCTCTATATGAGAGGAGACCTGTGCCCAGCAGTGAGACGATAAAAGGTTGATGATGAATATAACGCTAGAAACAGCCCATGAATCAATCATGTTTCTATCTCCAATAATATATCGTTAAGATTTTCTGATTAATCTGACTTCTATCTACAGATCCAAAGCCAGAGACATAATATATTATTATTATAACTTCCCTACATGTACCAAGAGGTACCAAAGGTCATGTTAGCTTATGGTAAAACAGACAAAGCCGCGGGCTTGGGAAATGTCAACGATTGCAATATTACAATTAGTAACACTCTGCCAATGATTAATATGTCTTGAACTTGTTTGATACTATCATGACATCAGGTGAAAATTTACAACTACCCACATTTTACGTTCTTGAGGAGACAAATTTCCTGAACAATTATGGATTGGAGAACTTTACTATTTCCCATTCTGTCTCCTTGTGTGCTGAATTAAAAGTAAATTTACAATATTGAATAGGAAGGTAGTTTAGAAAAAGGAGCGTAAGTAATTATCAACTTATCATAGCATTAACGTAGGCTTTAAAAGAAAATTAGATGTACAGACACTAGCACATCAAGCTACTACAATCTGTCAGATGTCCTTATTAGATTTTCAACTTTATCTGCAAAGTATTAAGGCTCAAGGTTAACTTTATCAGTACGCTGCCATTAATGCCACATCTAAAGTTATTTTGTTTTCATGTATTTGTAATGTTTGCAAGTTCCTTGCTGGGGCAAAATTTTCGTGTTATCAATGAACTTGTATTGAACATAGAATTTTAGATTTTTTTGGCTTCACAGTTAAATAATAAATAAATAAATATATGCGGACAAATCACACAGGTTGAGCTAGCCCCAAAGTAAGTTCGAGTGTTAAAGGATACTATATTTATAATAGATACATACATATATAGATAAACATCCAAGACCCAGGCCATTCAGGAAAAGATCGTTTTCTATCATGACCTGACCGGGGATCGACCCACGTCGCCGGCAGGCAGTTTTTTTTTTTTAATAGTAGTTATTTCGCGCGGTTTTCTCTTATCACATCTGACATTAATATTAGTAGGATATTACATTAAATATATTAACAGATGATCGTTAACAATTTAATCTAAGCAACTACTGGTACTATCTTCATTAATGGCAATTTAATTATCAATTTCATTGCAGTTGACCATTATGTACTCACTATTACTAGGCTTTCGTATCAAGCAATCATCTTTAATCACCCCTTTCAAAGCACGTCGTTAATTTTTATACCTATATTAACCTTTCTAATCTAAAGAGCATAATCCAATTAATTAAGGATCGAAGTAAAGAGCTTCTAATTACCAATAAAATCATGCAAATATACTGCCTTGTTAAGAGTTATCGGATCTATCCGCTAAGTAAAGGACATTGAAGTCACTTAGCATAAAACTAACATAGCTGAAGTACTGTGAACAGTTATAATTAGCGTTAAGTTGAGTAACTTAAGCACTCCAGTCTGTTAAATAGGTTTATTTCCTGACATAAAGCTTCATGCGGCGCACTTAGCTTTTGACGTTACCCGAATAAATGTCAAGATTTCTATGTTAATGTTTATTTGTACCTTATTAAAAACAAACATTTTCGGACACTATGTTATAAACTAGAGGAACATGACGATAAAGAGAAAAAAATATCTTCTTCTTCAGCCTATAGAGGTCCACTGCTGGACATAGGCCTCCCCCAAAGCTTTCATTGTTTTGGGGGGTGTTTGCTATACTCCCCACGCTTGACAGGCGGGTTCTTGGGGATCGCAGTAATTTGATATACCACAGGCGAAGGGCTGCTGCCAGCTTCCCTGGTGAGAGTTCCCTTAGTCGCCTCTTACAACCCCGCGGGAGGATTTGGGTTGGTACTATTCTTAGCCCGGTACCACACTGGGTAAAAAAGTGTAACGTAAAGCAAATAGTTAAAGCGATTACGATGCCAAAAAAACAAATTTTCCAACAAAAAGTTAGATACACTTTAATTATAATATTTTGTCACCGACATCAACATGAGAAACGAGACAAAAACTACTGACCTCCAGAACTCTTAACAATAGCATATCAAATTCGTGTCACAGTTGCTAGTTGGCGCGTCTACCGTGACGATTAACAATGGTTGGGCACCTCTGACCGCTTGTACTTTCGCTACACCGTGCGCGCGTCACCCAATCACACCACTTGATAGCGCCAGGAAGGCAGGTAGTGTCAACATTTTTCAACGCCCCCATATCATAGCTAATTAACGCAGTATTTGATTTCTCTTTAATTATTTTACTAATTCAATATAAGGAGAATTATAATTAACTTTAAGCAAATTAGATTTCTATTGATATGAGTGTTCATATTTTCACAACTTCGGTCATTAATAATGATCTTTATGGCTTGGTGTTCGGACGACAGCAGGTCATGCTGCCCCAAACTGACAAATATTCCCCGTCAACCTTGAGCCTTAATGCTTTAGAGATAAAGTCGAAAATCTAATAAAGAAATCTGACAGATTGTAGTAGCTTGATGTGCTGTCGCCTGTACATCTTTTCCGTTTTTATACAAACCGATTAACATATTTAATGAAGTCTATACATACATAATTAACATTTTTAAATATTATTTTTAAAATATTGTACGGAATCCGTAACCCAGAAGTATTGGGATCGTGTGACTGAGGTTATTTATTTACCGGAAATCTTATTATAGTATCATAAACTCTCGGCATATGGGATTAGTGTCGCTAAATGTTAATTCGCTGGAGGAAAATATTAACTGTTTTTGTGTTACTAAAGGATGTGTAAATTATATAAATAAACTTTTTTAACTGGATCACATACATGTTTTTTTATTATTTACATAACCAGTCTTTTCTATATACATCTGATTCTATTTATATAGATATGTTCTTAGTTAATCACGATTAGTAAATTATTCGCTATTATATGCATTTGGGTTAAGCACATAAATTAATCCCATTTTATAGGATTTCCTGAAACGCTGTTCTGGTTAAGTAATATTTTCTACATTTATTTCCTGAATTTCGTGTTGCAAAAAAAATATTTATTTATCAGTTAAAATAGTACTACTGTTGTAAAATAGTCAACTTTCCCCGTGTCAAAGTAAATTCTTAGTTGGTTTTTCATAATAGTCGTTCATTCAACCTTTGATTGACATTTACTATTACTAAACTAACACAATTTAATAGTAATGATTACAGAAGTCACGACTATTCAACAGCTGATTTTGCCATTTTGTCAAGTAACAGATGACAGCTGTCAATCTCTTGACACAACACCAAAACACGAAACGTTTTAGTGTTACATTTGAATACAATATTCTGTTGTTTTCCACATCACCTTCAGAATTTAAAGAAATTTTCAAGGTCTGAGCAGGGCAAGTCTTGAGGTTGGACTCTCAATGAGGAGATCCAAGAAACAGATCAAGACCAACAGCACAGGACGGAGGGTCGAGGTAGACGGACATGGGTTGCAATATGTCGATGAGCAAATATGGATGAGCAAGATGGGTCCAAAATTCTTGGAAGACTTTCTGGCACCTTGATGATCACATGAAAGGTTGTCACTGAAGCGAAAATTCATAGACATATGCAAAGTGCATCCTGTCCGTCCTAATCTATGGTACACAAAATTGGTCGCCTACCTACTGAACAAGAAACGTCCAAACTCAAGATTTGCCAACGGGTATCATTATCATCATCAACCTTTTATTGTCCCACTGCTGGGCACAGGTCTCCTCTCATACAGAGAAGGATTGAGCGTAATCACCACGCTTGCTCAATGCGGGTTGGCGATTTCAGACTTAAAGTCCAGGTTTCCTCAAGATGTTTTCCTTCACCTTCAGTCATTGGTGTCCAAGATATACTTAGAAAGTACATATAACTTTAGAAAAGTTGCATTGGTACTTGCCTGACCTAGAATCGAACCCGCACACTCATACTTGAGAGGCTGGTGTTTTAATCACTAGGCCCCCACGACTTCGGGTATAATAAGTGTTATTATTCGAAACAATACGCGCGCAAAGATCATCACTCACTAGTCACTGGACGCTTGAAGGAGGACATCGCCGCAGCGGTAGATCATGGGGAAGGTGGTGTGTCAATCTGGTAACGTTGGCAGGGCAACAATATGGGCAGAGGTCGCATAACACAGAGAGGTTCGGAAGAAAAATGGGGAAGCAGTGAGACAACGTAGGCTATAAAAATATACAATTTTATTTTTTGTTTAACCTGAATATAGTTTCTTTTTACGATTTCAATCATTTTTACACCATGTTATATTTTTTCCCAAATACATTTAGAAATTGTTGCAGAGTGGTTACCGAGCGGTTACGATAGATCATAGTACTTGCGCGCGCGTCACAGGTGATGCCAGAGGTCAACGCACTGCGCACGCTCGCCCGAGCGAAGCTTTGACTATATTTTTGTTGGGACAACCAAGTAGAATAGCAAGCTCATAACTTTGTGGTTTTTCATTATGTATATCATTTTCAAGTTTTGTAAACACTGGACACGTGTTTCCGGTTTCGCAAAAAATAATGTTGTATCGACATTATTATTTCTCCAAGGGTCTGAAACGTTTCTCCATTTTTCTCTCTTTCTATCGAACCAATCTGAACGTCCGACCCACCAATTGACAGATATTCGTCCCTGGTACCATGGAATACTATTTTCAAATTATTAGTATAGTGCGAATTTTTCGCACGGGTCAGCTAGTATACAATATACACACACAAAAAAAAAAAAAAATGCTTACATTTAAGACTAAACAACAAAAAAGCAGATACGAATGAACCGTATCGTTTAATGGAGAGATTCGCGTCCATAATAGACAGTAACTGTTCATTAAATGGTTTAGCTCCCATAAATTTATGTCCCTTAAAATCATTTAACACCTAGAATTATATCCAAATCTATAGTTATTATATTATAAAGGGTGTATCTGACATCGACGCACAAACGTGTACCATGGATCCAGTACATGATTCTGAGCCCCGTAGTGGTGGAATTAAAAAAAAAAATATATGTAGTTTTTTTTTCACTTCAGACCGTTCACAATTGCTATACTTTCATAACTCAATAATATTTTAAAGTAAAAATTAAATATATCGCTAATTACATAAAAAAGCGCAATGAAAACAAAACCCGAAAAACTATCTTATCAGCTGATTTAATAGAGTTCACATCAGGGATCAACGTCATACAAACAAACCCGCACGGCGGCATTCTTGCAACGTTCAAAAGCCAAGCCGACACTTTTTTTTAAACAGTGTGTAATTCTGTAACCGTTCATTAACGACATAAATTACTATCATAATTTTATTAGTGGCATGCGGTCTAGCCTTTTCGCGAAGTTTGCGTTACGATGTCAGATACATCCTGTATAAGGAAGCCTAGCATAAATGGCCACTACGTGTCGTTTCTGTTGCACCTTCATGATTTATCATTCCATTTAATGTACGAACATTCTTAAGAATTATAACTGTAGGCAGCACTTAGAGGCCTGAAGTTATTTTCTCAATAATTATCTCTATCATTATTAAACTTTAATTAAATGGAATACTGTGTCTGTTTTCTTAGAGCACATTGGAATTACTATGAATAAAATAATTATGTTAATAAATGTAATTGCTGCAATCCTTCGTTCTAGTGTAAAACGCGTTTGACTCTTAATACTAATCGCAAGAGCAAGTGCTTGCAATTTCATTGAGCATAACGGGTCATAAAGTCGCTTAAGAATTTTCCTACGATCATGAATGAGGCTTCATTGGTGGCAATTTCCTTGATCACAAATCAGCCTACTTTTATTTCAGTGTCATTTTTTGTTAGGAAAAGGACAGAACAAAAATACTAATTTAGTCCTAAAAGTAATAAAGTAGTCCTAGATTTATTTGTAAAATGTAACTATTTTTAGTTTCCATGTTTATAATCTAAGCTGTACATGGAGTCATCAACAACCTTTTTATCGTCCCACTGCTGGGCACAGGTCTCCTCTCATACAAATTTCCTCGCTCAAATTCAATCCTTCTCGGATTGAATTTGAGCGTAATCACCACACTTGCTCAATGCGGGTTGGCGATTTCAGGCTTAAAGTCCAGGTTTCCTCAAGATGTTTTCCTTCACCTTGTAATCAGTCATTGAGTAGTCCATGGAGTGACTATCCTAAATTGCGTCAGTTTCAGTCTTAAATTTTTACGAATAACACGTCCTAGCTACCTACAGTCATTAAAGTTAACCCGTTAGAAAGAAGTAGTTACCTAAATTACAAAATGTGTCATTTACTTAAAATCATTTTAAAATCTGGGATCTACAAAAACTTCACGAAGTTACCAGGGGTTCTAAAAGAACTTGGCATTCATAAAACCTTCTAGAAAACCTAATTATTCATGTTAGTGTCTTTGCAGCTATTTCTATAGCTGTAAAGGTGCTTTAACAGGTTCCGCACTAAATTATTCGTTGAGTCGTCGCAACTGATGAACATGAGATCCTTATGGTTGGATCTCGGTTACGGCCAAAGTGCTATTGAGTGTTTTCATTCTAGAATTTTTAGTAGCAGTCCGTAGTCTGAATTTGGGCCGATTGGTGGCAAAACGCTCATTATAATTTACGTAAGACTTCTATATGGATGTAGTGGGGACCTTCAGCTAGATAGACCAACGGCCTAAAGAAAGTGGCTGCGTAAGCTGCGTCAGACCGTAATCAGCGGTAGGCGGAGGCAGTGTTGTGGCCCAGCTGGGGAGATGCCTATATCCAGGAATTTACACCAATAGACTGAGTTCATTGAAACATAACTGGAATGGTAAAATGTGCATGTTCTACGGCATGTCTGCCAAACCCCTGGGGGAAGATAGACGTGTTATTAAGGAGTCACTAAAATTTAGACTATGTTACAGAATACACTCCAGTCACCGTCTTTGCGAACATTCCAACACTTCAGTGTAGGGGCGTGGCTCACCATAAATTACGTTAATTTTATGTAAGACTTGTAATTAAAGAAGTCGTGAGTCTAAGCAGCTGGTTTGTATTAGTCTCGTGGACAGATAAGTTATCTATTTGAGTTTGTTTATTTAATTTATGGTGGCACAGGAGGCATTTTTATGATATTTTTCATAATTATAGCTGGAAATGGGCTTTAAGCTGTAGAAGGGCTTGTGAAAGGTTCTGAACCTCTTTCCAGAGGGGTCGTGCTTGGAATTTTAAGAAAGTTGACGGTAAATTAAAAATATCTCTTATTTTTTTACACTGAGACATTTCTTTGTATCCAAGATGAGGCTGCAACTATGTAGAATTAGAACGTTCCAAATTACGATGTGATTTTAAGTTTTCAATTATATAACTGTCAATTTAACGCATACAGTAATTTGTTTTGAATTTTATGATTATGTTAGAATATAAATAAATAAATTCGAATCAGAACGCGGTTTGTTTTTAATTAGGTGATGCCAAGCATTTCTAATGGCAGCTTGTTTATTTATGTTTTTAAATCGTAGGTAGCCATTTAATGCCCAGAAAAATCACTGTCCATTTTAAGGCTGCCCACTGCATATTTTGTAGTTTTTAACATATGTATTTTGACAAAAAAAAAAAAAATATTAAAGAAAATACAAAATATACATATTGTATATGCTGTGTTGTACGCCACAAAAATGGATTCATTTTTGTAATGTACATTAAAATACATTTAAATAAATAATACAAGGTCACGTCTGTACCAAATCACAAAGAAGCATCTAACTTAACACGAGTCATTCTCTGTCAAGCGATTTTCAGGATTACGTACTCAAAGGGTTACCCCACCAGTCAAACACACTGAGGATGTTGCTGGAGCTAGCACGTATTCTACCATGCGCAAAGCAAATGAAATGAAATCGTTTATTATGCAATTAAGATCTCTAGTTATTTTTACGAGTCATATTTATTAAACTAGATGGAGCCGGCATTTCCTAACTGACTACCTCTGAGAAGAAAAGCCGAAAAGCAGGGATCATCGTCTTTTTTCAAGTCCAGACATTAAAAATGAAAATGTTTACAATAATTTACGTGATTAAAAAAAACAGTGATTAAAATGTTATAATTCTAGCATAATTACTCATATTGCTTAATGATATCGCTTAGCAGAGCGAGCAACTCAATCATAAGCTTTATTGTGTTCTATAATCTGTGATTTTATAATACCCCTTTTAGCAAAGTTTGGTCTTAATTTAGCTTTTAAATCGTTTAATGTGTAAGTTTAGAATGTCCAAAGCGCACTGTATCCGAATAATAGCATGAAAACCAAACCCTGGCCTCGAGGAACACCTCAGAAGCGCTACAAAAGCGTGCTAGAGCCAAAAGAATCCTGAAAACATGGTCATACTTGACACGCGATCGGTATATTTTTTCCATGCTTGGAAACATCCAGAAAATAAAACCAGGATTTAACAACATTTCTTACTTATCACGTCGCAGCTCCTTAATAAATTATAATGCTTGACAAGTTGACGTATGATGTCATGAGCATTCTCTTAAGAGGGCGTATAAAGCTAGAAAAAAATCGGATTTCACCCGCGCGCCTCACACGCCCCGCACTCGTCCAACGCATCGAAAACCTTACCCACGCCATGTTTTGATTTACACGAGTACACAGTAAACGCAAAAATGTCAGATAAAAATTGGCAAAGTGCGAGTCGGATTATCCGTCTGTACTTTGAACTAAACAACAAACAAAATATTTTTTTAAATTATAACGAAAAGGTATGTAATGTAATCATACTGTTAATTTTATTTTTTCGGTAAGAGTTGGCTAAGCGCAACTCAAAGCATTCATTAAAATAGTATTTTTTGCTAGTCTTCTATAGTTATGATAAAAATTATAGATGACATTAAAAATATTCAAGATGGAGGGTATAGATTTTAGAAAATATGTAATAGGGATGTATCCAAGGTATGAAAATCAAAAAAATATTTAGTCCCTCTTATAGATAATAAAGAAAATTAAGACCCTTATTTTTTATTTTGTCGATATTACCAAAAACTACTGAGATATAGCGTATTAAAGTTACGGAGTGGGGGCTAATTACGTGGTAAAAATGCGACATTTCAAATCAACATGTCTTCCTAAGTATTAGAATGAAAGAAAATTAAAAAATACGTGTTCAATATTTTATATAAATCTATCTGATGGACATTAAATTATTTTTTAGGATACAAGATACAACCCAATGGCCGAGGTTTTTAGGGTGCTGATTACGAACATAACATACAATTTGAAATCCGAAATAGCGGATATAAATTTTTAATAAAATATGTCATGGTTTTATTCAAAAAGTCATGGCGTAAGAAGTCGCAGACAGCAGTTAGTGACAAATAAAGCGAAAGGGAAGTAATGGTATAATTAAACGTTTTACTATTTAGTTGTTATTTTGAGCAATTAATTTTGACAGCCTCCGTGGCGTAGCGGTAGCGGACGCGGCCGCTGTGCAAGGTCGCGCGGGTTCGATCCCGCACAGTGCAAGTATTTGTATGCATGAATATGAATATTTGCACTGGTCTGGTCATGCCTCGGAAAGCACGTTAAGCCGTTAGTCCCGGTTGCCATACGAACATCTAGTGGCAGTCGTTACGGGTTGTTGGAGCCCTCAAAAGTCCAACAATTCGTCTAACTGCAATGCTTTGATGTCGCCTTCGGGATGTGGAGGTCAGACGGCAGTTGCTTCACGGAAAATGTCAAAGTTTAGCCATATCAGCAGTTGGACTGGTAAAGTGGACCCCAGACTCCAAAGCTGAAAAAGGCTTCGGATGCGACTGGGATTAACGCTGGGATGATGATGATGATGACTATTTAGTTGTTATTAATTTGTTTCTGTTTTTTTTTTTTTTTACTGGAAATCCTGTTATTTGCTTGATGGATGAGGTGAAGAATGTGTATGTACCTACTTCAAACATAAAAAAATCACTATGGAAATTTAGTAGTAGACTGTGGTGCATAAATAAAACGAAAAGTTAATAATCATTTATTTTTATACTGTAAAATATTTTTTTTATAAATTAAGTATGAACTAGCGCTTGACCGCAAGCCTGCCTGTGCAGGCAGTGGTGCGATCGTTGATGGTAAAGCGCGCTAGTTACTTTCAATATTTATTACACGTTCGTTATTTTTTACTTTTTTATGGTTCATTGTTATTTATTGATCTATATACACATACGTGTTCTTTTGCTGCTCTACCTTTATTTTGTGTACGACTACAAATACAACATTATTTGATTTTTACTTCTAAAAATAAAACTTCTACGAACTGTCTTCCGATTATAGCTGCTGCTCCAGATAGTGCCGCATAATTAATATTGTAAGACTGCTTAGACCAGCAACCATCAGCAATTACATCGATTACCGCTATGCCATCTTTTACCCTGCCTTCTTCCACTGCAGCCGCGGCTATGATAGTTTCGTTAGCCGTTTTCCATTCTTCAGAAATTTGATAATGATGTTTATTAAACATTCATTGCTGTACACAGTCCTTGAAATTGTTCCAAACCAATGCCAGCGTTTGTGATACCAGAAACTGCTGCTGTATTAATATCTAAGTTGAAGGTTTTGTGTTTATAATAAAAGTAAGTAGCTTTATATATATTACAAAAAAGTTTCAATTTAGAATATAAACCAACTTTTGTTTCGCCAGTGATTTTAACGTTGGATAGGTAACAGCCAAATTAAGGAGCATGATTTGAAATAATTTTAAGTCTTTCAAAGAAATACACTTTGTTTATTACGAGTCCTTCACTAACGTCATATATATTTTCCGCTGTTTTTTCATTAGTTTTCTTTTTCTTCGTACCTAACTTTGCCCGATTATACACTCGTGGTTCAATATTTCTGAAATCAAACGAAAATTGTCATAATTATGTATGGATTAGGTTTTACAGTTTATCATTGTGTGTGACTTTTACTGTGGAATCAAATGTTTGTTATATCATAATGGTACTAAAATCAGAAAAAACTAGGTATGAACTAAGCTTTCCACAGATCTAGATGTACTGGTGTTATGTATAATGTAACTATGGCTGATGTAAGTCTTTACTTAGTTTGCTTGGGTAACATTCTTTTCCATAAGGTGCTTTTGAGAAATGGCATATTTACAGATAACTTACCAACTATATTTATAATATTTTACCCATAACAAAAAATATTAAAATAGCATAATTACGTACCATTTTGGTTCAAAAGTTCATCACAATTCGGATCAAGTTCGTTCAAAGGCGTAAAGGTAGATCTGTTAAAAAATGAAATGAAAACAAACCTTATAAAGATCGTATTTTGAAGAACTAACATGTAAAACTGGTATATATTCACCTTTTATATGATAACTACAGTTTCCGACTTATTATAAGCCCGTTTTGATAAGGAATAAGTGTAAAAATCTATTTTTATATTCCGCTAAGATTTTCGTAACAAGTAGCCAGATGATACATGCCTTGAACTTTATAACTTTTAAGATAAAGCACATTTTGCATTTTTACCTATGAAAGTGAGATTATTATAACTCGATAGTTTTTTAAATTGGGAATTTTAATGGAGATGTTTCAGAAATGTATGGAGCCTGGGTCAGCACATTGTACACTTAATGCTAGGTATAGTTACGCTATAATTAACTGTTATTAATGTTAATTTCCTATATTTTGGCTTAGTTTTTATACAGATTCAATTTAACTCGGTCAAGGAGTGCAACACTACTACTAATAAATATGGTGGTCAGCAATAAGCGAAATAAGATTTCGACAGTGACATTTGATTGACGTGTCGTGTATCTAAGGCTATCGTATTTATATTATCTACCATATGACTGCGAAAAAAACAAAATATGAATTCCGAACATACGGCCCATTAAATAAACACAATAAACTCAAATCAACACTCGACACGAACACAACGGGAAAATAGAACTGTCAAAGTCGCCTGCAATCAAACGTCATAAAAAAAGTGTCATGACTACCTTAATATAGGGGTTATCTCACTAAAAACGTTTCAAATAATTAATTTCATATACTTGTATTTTTATTCAAATTAATTTAGTAGTATTTTTATGAAAATCTTCTACTTTTTTCCTTTTATCTATATAGCGTACTATGGCTCCGTTTATGTCTATTCGTTCATATTTATACATCAAAAATAATTCGAATTCATACAAATACTTAGTATAAAATATATTTTTTTGTAGTTGAGCACATATAAACCAAACAAACCGCAAAGTAAACTCCCCTCAACAAGCGAATGGTCAGGGTATCGATTTATTTTGCATATACTATTTGGCCACCATTACTCCAGTGCGTATTAAAACCTACAACTACATTATAAATTAAAATTAATAAACAAACCTTTGACAATTAGCCATGAGTTGACGTTTTAATTCCTTATTTTCTCTTTTAGAGCGGTTTTTTGATTTTTTTTTGTTTGCCATAATTTCGTCAAAGTATTTTCACGGGTACGGAGCACAGAAGCACAGTCCTCTCGTCTCAACGGAGCGATCGCAACTGATCAATGAAACAAAACATGCTTGTAACGCATGTACCAGGCGAAATAGAACGAGAGTGTTCTGCGCGGAATAAGAACGTAGTAAGCGGCAACCCAGTTTTTTTATAATTACTCGTAAAATATACAATATTTTATGAAATCCCTAATACAGTCCCTCGGTAATATAATTTTATATTGTGCATTAAAATATTGACTCAATAATAGGCATAATTTTGAAAATAAATTGAATTTAGTTGAAAACTAGATGCAACTTTGTGATTTTTTTCTATCGAGAAAATATTATAATTTCATGTTTTCACTCAGACCAGTCTCTCTCAAATATAATGTAATATCTATATTTGAAAAACCAAATAATTTGTAGCTTATTATGGACTGTAAAAATCAAATCTAAAATCAACAATTTACCTTTATACCCCCTCTTAAGCACAGTAAACAGCGTTTATGCTTGTTATCTTAACCCAATTGTATGTAGAAGTCAACGTACCTGTAACAAAAAGAAAATAAACATCAGAGATAATGATAATTATAATAATTCTACTTTCTGCTAATAAACGTTTGTTTGAATGGATTTTTTTTACTCTTTTACGCAAAAAACTACTAACGAATGAAATTATGGCACACAGATGATCTATAACCAGCAGGGTGATTTCGTAACATACAATCAGTGGGCTTACAGCAATGGGTTTCATTTTGACAGTTAACAATATTCATTGCGTTATTTACGTTGTTGATTAGACATAATTTCCGAACATAAGGAGCAATGGCTTAGCAATTGGCTTCAAAATTATTCCAATTTATAATAATAGATTTTTATACTGTGATAATAGTGTGTTACGGAATTAGGGTGCAGGATTGAAATACGGGGTGCAGCTAGCATCACATAACACCACACCATTTTTTTAAATAATTATAACCTAGTGCGTGACTGCAATCCCCCCTGATAGTAAGCAGTGATGCAATCGTTGATGGTAAAGCACGCTAGTTTATTAAGAGCCTATTCACTCGATTTTTTTTTTTAAACCCAACAACACGACCAATTTTGCTGTGCCAGAGGGAGATTGATCTGGAGACCCTCTACGACCAAACTCCCAACACAATAACATTTGGCTCATCGTACCCGGCACACATTGCAACACAACTGCTCAGACTCGTCCTCCGTACGGCTTTACCAGGTATCGCTTGGCGACAAGACTTTGTCTGGTGGGTGGTAACTTCTGCCAGCAGCCGATGTTATGGCAGATGTCATCATTCTCCTGCCCTTATCCCAATTTATTTGGGGTCGGCGCAACATGTCTTTTTCTTCCATGCATCCCTATCAGAAGCCATCTCCGCAGTCACTCCCTTCTTAGTCATATCATCCTTCACACATTCCATCCATCGTTTCTTTGGTCTTCCCCTACTCTTATAGCCATCAACATTCATAATTAAGACTCTCCTCACGACATTCTCCTCAGTTCTCCGTAACACATGCCCGTACCATGACAACCGATTTCTACACAACTTTTCAGCTACCGGTGCCACTTTCAGACTTCCTCTTATGTACTCATTTCTTATTCTATCCATTCGTGTAACACCACACATCCCTCTTAGCTTTCTCATCTCGGCTGCATGCAATTGCCTTTCATTCATCCCTTTCGTAGCCCAACATGGGCATATTATGGCAGATGTACCTATGTAAATTAAATGAACTCTCCTATTTACAGCAACAAATATTGACGTTTATTAATAAAATATTTAATTATCTATTATTAATTAAAACAATAATTTAATTATCAATGTTTGTCTAACGAGGTGTCAATATACCTAACACACAACGAATGTGGGAACGTTATAACAGGAACATGGGAACTGTACTGAGTATACACGATTATTGACTAAGTGTCGAATAGTTTGGTTCCTTGTTTGTATTATATTCTTCCAGAAAGAGTGAGCCCCAAATCATATAGTGCGCCTTGGTAATATGACATCTCTTCGAATTTTGAACTTTCTTAAGAACCAAAAATAGTGCAGCTGCTACTGCTCTTTTACAAATAAAGGGGTAGTCTGATATTTTTGTGTAAAGCCAAACACCCAGAAGTTGCCCACACGAGACAGAGAAAGAGGTGGCGGGATGCAATGACTTCTTTAATGCTTGACTGAGATCCCGGCTACAAATCCAACCGAGAAATTTGTCTCGGTTCTAGGCTAATTATAGCCGAGATTCTCGGTCAGAACCGACCTCGGACAGCCTCCGTGGCTAGCGATAGCGGACGCGGCCGCTGCGCAAGGTGGCGCGCGGGTTCGATCCCAGCACAGTACAAGTATTTGTATGCATGAATATGAATACTTGCACTGGTCTGGTCGTGCCTCGGAAAGCGCGTTAAGCCGTTGGTCCTGGTTGCCATACAAACATCTAGTGGCAGTCGTTACAGGTTGTTGGAACCCTCAAAAGTCCAACAATTGGTCTAACTGCAATGCTTCGATGTCGCCTTCGGGTTGTGGAGGTCAGACAGCAGTCGCTTCACGGAAAATGTCGAAGTTTAGCCATTTCAGCAGTTGGACTGGTAAAGCGGACCCCAGACTCCAAAGCTGAAAAGGCTTCGGATGCGACTGGGATTAACGCTGTGATGATGATGATTCTCGGTCAGAACCAAGATTGTAACTAGCTTTTTTAGAGAGCCAAGACTGCAAAGAAAGGAGAGCCAGGCTAATATTTTTAAGTAAGTACTTATTGATTTTCTTCGTCACATACGGTGCTGAGGACTGCAGAATATAAGTTTGTTGAGAAATATTTTTGTCAAACAATAAGTATCTACTGTTTAAAAAAGTAAACAGCGTATTATTTTTTGTTCTTATTTTTTTATAATAATCATAAACTAGTGCTTGACTGCAATCCCGCCTGATGGTATGCAGTGATGCAATCGTTAATGGTAAAACGTGCTAGTTTATTAAGCTTATTCACTAAAAAAACTTAGGAATTGGAAGGATGACGGCAGTTGAGCGAGGTGATGCAATGTTAAACCCAAGACCAACACGACCTGCGCTAGAGGGAGATTGATCTGGAGACTCTCCACGACCAAACTCCTGACACAACAACATTTGGCGCATCGTACCCGCCACACACCGCAACACAACTGCTCAGACCAGTCCTCCGTTCGGCTTCACCAGACTTCCTTTGTCTATTCTCGCTTTCGGAAAAAACTCTTCTTGGTCAGGCCTTCGACTCCTTTAATAAAGATCGACTCATGACAACTCACCAAGGTAATTTCATACCATACTATCAGTAGCAATTTACGTTCAGCCATATGCAGCAATGTATTAGCAATATCCTTCAAAATGATAGTCTGTTGCACAATTATGATGCTGGACAGAGAGGTCGAAAGTGAGACCTTTGCCCATCGGTGGGACATTTATGGCGAATAAAAACACTAAGTACCGTGTGAACAACATCGTTCAATATAAATCATGTAATTGCGACAAGTGTACTGTTAACCAACGCGAGTAATGATATTACCACACATAATGATACAAAGTAAGCGTAATGGCTGACTTTTAATGACTGAGTTGAGACGTTATTCAAAATAAGTGTTTTGAAGGATTAAGTTGTTTTTTCGTCGTAAATGGTGGTTTTGGTACCGCTAACGTGGTAGCTACTATGTTGGGTTTGTAACACTTATCATATGAAATACTAGCTTTCCGCCCGCGGCTTCGCCCGTGTGGAGTTCGGTTATATCGCGCTTTTTAGATTTCCCTCGAGAAAATCAAACTTTTCTGGGATAAAAGGTAGCCTATGTTCTTTCTCAGGGTCTAAAGATTGTCTGTGCCAAATTTGATCAAAATCGGTTGAGAGGTTTAAGCGGGAAAGCGTAACAGACAGACAGACAGATAGATAGATAGACAGACAGAGTTACTTTCGCATTTATAATAGTATGGATAATGAACCATCGCTTTAAATTTAGAGCTAGAGTTCGGTCTAAACAACTTTATTCTCATGAAGACAATCGTCACTTTAAAAAAAAAAACAAATCATATTTCATTATAATTGTTATTTAAATGTTTGTCCAACTCTAGTACTACCAGACAAAGTCTTTCCGCGTAGCGATTCGTCGTGCTCCAGCATGATGTCTGGTGAAGCCGTACGGAAGGCGGGTCTGAGCAGTTGTGTTGCAATGTGTGCCGTATGTCGGGTACGATGCGCCAATTGTTGTTGTGTTGTGTGTGTGAGTTTGGTTGTGGAAGGTCTCCAGATCAAAATCCCTCTGGCGCAGCATCGTTGGTCGTGTTGTTGGGTTTAACATTGCATTACCTCGCTCAACTGCCGTCTTCTTTCCTATTCACCCAGTTATTGTGAGTGAATAGGCTCTTAATAAACTAGCGCGCTTTACCATCAAAATTCCATCACTGCTTACTACCAGGCGGGATTGCGGTCAATTACAAAAAGAAAGATTATGGTCGCCAAAAATTTGGAAACGAGTTTTTGAGATTAGCATTATATTCTACCGCATTTTATGGAAATATTACATAACCTCAAGTTTCTTATTTCGCGGTGAACAAAGAAAGGACAACAATTTCAATGGTATGTCGAGCACGTGCTAAGCGAGTATTTTCTGAGATAAATTATCTTAGATTATGTCGAACAATTCAAAACATGAATTACGAGAAATGCACTCGTTTTTAGGCTAAAAATAAGTGAGTGTAATGACGACCCTGAACGACCAGTCAGCCGCACTGGTCGTTCAGGTTCTTAATATACGATACAGTAAACGAAATCGCCCGGAATCAACTCGAGGTTGGTGGGATTAGCTAAAGAATTGACTTGGTTTTTATTTGGTTTCGAGTAAGGCTATCGTTAAAGCTACATTTGGTACGGTTAGTCTGTCGTTGGGGTAATCTGGACGGGTTACCTGCTTCAGAAAGAACTTTAAGCCGTTGCTCCCGAATGTCAATCGTAGATTATTGACAGTCGTTACGGGTACACAGAAGCCCAGTCTGATAACCAGATTTTTTAGGGACCTTCGCGTGGAGGATAAGTAGGTATACTCGCTTCATGTGTCCTCCGTGACGCAGCGGTCAACACGCCTGCCTGCGATGTGGAGGCCCCGGGTTCAATCCCCGGCCAGGGCCTGTAGCCAAAGTAACATCGCTTCATAGCGAAGCGAAATCGAATACCAAACCAACCAATGGCGGGAACGATTGACCACGCGACGCGATAAATCACGTAGTCAATCGTTCCCGCCATTGGTTGGTTTAGTATTCGATTTCGCTTCGCTAGGAAGCGATGTTACTTTGGCTACAGGCCCAGGTCATGATGGAAAGCGATCTTTTCCTGATTGGCCAGGGTCTTGGATGTTTATCTATATATGTATCTATTATAAATATAGTGTCGTTGAGTTAGTATCCCATAACACAAGTCTCGAACTTACTTTGGGGCTAACTCGTATTCAGGTAAATACAGTTAGACTGGTTACCGAATTTGACGAAGCTGGGAAAAAGCTAGACGAATAATTGAGTTGTCACGATTTTACATAATACTACAAGTTAATTAAGTTGCATTTCTAATCTAAATAATTTTTATTTCCGTAGTTCGCCAAACATATGCTAATCGTTTGAGTCAAAAGATTTAGCGGTTACTAAATATAATGGATATTAATAAATGTTAGCGATGCACTCAATACTGTATTTTTAATTATATTATTTTTATAATGTTAACTAAAAAACTAAGTGGCATCACTAGTTTAGTACTGAGGGTTGGCACACAGTGACATGCTGGTCACACTCGGCGAGTCCCCCTCCAGTCTGCCAATAATCGCTAACCAACACGCACGTCTGCCTATCAATCACAATATTGGCCATCTTGTATTGTTACAAAAGTTGCAATAAACGTAATTTTCACAAACAAGTGTTTTCTGTTGCACAAACCCCAGCCCCTGCAGCATCAACCATCAACAATAAACTTAAATAACTCGAAATGCGCTTGTGTGTTGCCTACTTATATAACAAAAAATATTGCAAAAACGCAAGAAAGTCAAAAGGCGTTGACGACTGATATTGTCATATCGCTCGAGATAATCACGAGATCATTTCTGTTTGTATCTGATATCGAATGTCAACTTTCTATCAGAAACTTTCCATCTGACTGTAGAGCCGCAAATGAAATATGATGCGGGGAAATGTTGTCATTTTCACAAAATACATTGACATAACAAAATGTTTCGATATCGCCTTAGGGTTGTGGAGGTCGGATGGCAGTCGCTTCACGGAAAATATAGAAGTTTAGCCAAAATCAGCAGTTAGACTGGTAAAGCGGACCGCAGACTCCAAAGCTGAAAAAGCTTCGGATGCGACTGGGATTAACGCTGAGATGATGATGATGACATTAACATAACAAAATCAGCCTGGGACAGAGACCTATTCTCGGTGAGAGGGAGTCGGCCGTAATCTACCACGTGGCCCCAATGCGGGTTGGTAGAGGTCATATGTCTTCGAAGTTTTTAGCTCTAGAACATGCCAATTTCCTCACGACGTTTTTCTTTACCGTTTTCTACAAAGTTTTCATGAAATAGAGGAGATATATTAGAATAGAATACTCTTTATTATGTCCGTACACCATATAGATTACAGAAACATGAATAAAAAGATTTTATTAAGGGTGACACAATGGGCGGTCTTATCGCTAAGAGCGATCTTTTACAGACAACCTTTATATTGGTAATATTGTAAGTGGCGGTTATTGTTATGACTATATGACTGTATACTTTTTATGACAGTTTTGCTCCGTGTAACCTCAGCTCATGATGCGCCGATTTATTGGTGCGCAAATGATGTTACAGCCTTTCAAGAATGAGTGTGCAGGTTCGATTCCAGGTCAGGCAAGTACCAGTGTAGCTTTTCTAAGTTATATGTACTTTCTAAGTAGGTATACCTTGGACACCAATGACTGGATTATAGACTTCACGTTAGACTTACGTCGAATTTACATTTTTTCAAAGTTTCAGAGCGTCGGAATTAAAAAGAAGTATAGCGCGTTGATTAAATCTGAGGTCATGGCATGCTTATTAATACTGACTCCAGAGGTGTAATTGTGTCCGGTTAAGAAACTTGAAATTTATGAATTGACAAAAAAGAAAAAAAAAAGAGAAATCACTATAACGCTAGAATGTCGTGGCTGGTGTTTTAAGTGGTTAAAACACCAGCCTCTCAAGTATGAGTGTGCGGGTTCGATTCCAGGTCAGGCAAGTACCAATGTAACTTTTCTAAAAGTTAGGTATATGTACTTTCTAAGTATATCTTGGACACCAGTGACTGAAGGTGAAGGAAAACATCTTCAGGAAACCTGGACGTCTGAAATCGCCAACCCGCAAAGAGCAAGCGTGGTGATTACGCTCAATCCTTCTCTATATGAGAGGAGGCCTGTGCCCAGCAGTGGGATGATAAAAAGGTTGATAATGACGATGAAATTATGTTCCTACATCAAGTTAATTTCAGACTGTGATTAATTATAATTTGGTCTTAATTAGCTACTATTGAAATATGATAAATTGATTGTATCAAAGCCTCAAACAAAAAGGAAATTCCAGTCATCACCACAAAACACTACACAAAGTAAAATGGAAAAATATACTCAGGATAGTAAGAAAAATAAGACACAACAGCCTGGCAAAACAGTCACTAGGTCAAACAGCATTACCGAAGGAGTGATAAAACCCAACATGCTTAACTTTTTCGCCAACAAAAAAATAAACAAAACTTACAACAACCTGGAAAGTAATGGCGCAAACATATAGCAACTAAGCCCCTTCTACCGAACAGACGCTGCAGTTGAAGAAAAAAATAAAAAACAAACCATAAAAAATCTCCCAAGCCGGCTGGTCACCGTGGGAGATCAGGACCAAAACCCTCCAAAGGAATTAAAAGAATTTATAGAACCTAAATCTAAATCAAAAAACAACTTTTATGTCATGACATATAATGTCAAAACTCTGTCTTCTCACGAACGCCTAATTGAACTACACGAAGCACTGAAAAACACCAAATATGACATATTAGGACTCTCTGAAACTAGACGAATGGGTAACAAAATAGAGGAACACGAAGACTTTGTACTGTGTCATACAGGTGTTACACCTGGCTTGTACGTGGTGGGTTTTATGATAAACATACGTCACAAAAATAACATAGAGAGTTATATAGGTCTGACTGAGAGAGTAGCTTTATTAAATATGAGAATAGAAGACACCCGCTTATCGTTTATACAAGTATATGCACCAACAGAGAAAGCAAAAGAAGAAGATATAGACAAATTTTACCAGACTGTGGATAATGCATTAAAGTTGGCCTACAAAGACTTTATATTAATGGGCGATTTAAATGCAAAAATAGGAACACCTAAAAATGAAGAATATTTAATTACGAAACAAAATGGATACGGTGTAAGGAACGAAAGAGGACAGAAATTGGTAAACTTTGCTATAGAAAACAAATTATCGATTTTAAATACATTCTTCAAGAAAAAACCTAAAAATAAATGGACTTGGAGATCACCAGATGGAAAAACACTAAACGAAATTGACTTTATATTATCTAACCGTGCAAAGATATTCCAAAATGTTGAAGTATTAAACATAAACTACCCTTCTGATCATAGGGCGGTTAGAGCAACAATCACACTGGCAGCTACTAGAAAGACGAGAAGTAAATACAACACCAACCAGATCAAAAATTTAAGCTGTGAAGAAGAAATTACAAAATTCCAAGACGCTATGAACACAAATATATCTGAAAGCCTACCGGAAATAGACGAGAATACGGCAGTTCAACAGTACTACGACAACATAATATACTCAATAACCAAAAGTCTACAGTACGCACAAGTCAGTAATAAAGAAACAAATAAAATCCTATCAGAACGCACTTTGAAACTTATAAGAAGAAAACAAGAAATACAAAGGATCAAACCTAAAAGTCGAGCTACAAAAAATGAGCTTAGTGCTCTATACAAACTAACAAGTAAATATATAAAGACGGATTATACTAAGCACAGACAAAATATCATAGAAAAACACATAAACTTAACAGGAAGTACAAGGAAAGCATATAAAGAACTGCGAACACACAAAACATGGATAGACGGAATAAAACGAAATGAAACAGTACTAAACAACCGAAGTGAAATCATTACAGTAGCAACCGAATTTTACAAAAACTTATACAGTGTTCAGAATCCGCAAGATATAAATAACACAAATTCCTTCCATACTAGCAAGGTGAAAGATTGCGCAAGGGTTCCGGAAATCGATATAATTGAAGTTATAACGGCACTCAAGAACCTAAAAACTGAAAAGAGTCCTGGACCAGATAAAATTACTAATGATACCCTAAGAATTGCATCAGGAACGCTCGCCAAACCATTGACAGACTTGTTCAACCTCGTTTTTGAAAACAGGAGAGACACCTACCCAGTGGTCGGAGTCTAATATAATTCTGATTTATAAAAAAGGTGACTCCAAAGACATCGCGAACTACAGGCCGATAAGTCTACTTCCATGCATCTACAAATTATTCTCTTCAATCATCAATCATAGAATAAGTAACACACTTGATAAGAGTCAACCTGTAGAACAAGCCGGCTTTAGGAAGGGATTCTCGACTATAGACCACATACACACGTTGGAACTACTCATAGAAAAATTTCAGGAAATGAGAAGACCACTCTACTTAGCTTTTATAGACTATCAGAAAGCATTCGACACCTTGGTACATGATAGTATATGGGAAACATTAAGAACACAGAACGTAGAAAAGGAATATATACAAGTACTCAAAAACATCTACGGTAATAGCAGAAGTAGAGTTAAACTGGAGAAAATTGGGCCGTGGTTCCCTGTGAAAAGAGGGGTAAGGCAAGGAGATCCGATATCCCCAAAGCTGTTTATAGCTACACTGGAGGCCATAATGGGGCAACTAGACTGGAGTCGATACGGCATAAAAATTGGAACGAAGTACCTAAACCACCTAAGATTTGCGGATGACCTAGTTCTTATATCAGAATCTGGGACAGATCTCCAATTCATGATAGATTCCTTGAACATAGGCAGTAAAAAAGTGGGCTTAGAGATGAATCTATCTAAAACTATGGTAATGACAAACAGTGTCAGGAGAACAGTATCGGTTGGCAGCGCGCCTCTGACATATACAGACCAGTACTTGTACTTAGGTAAGCAAATCAGCTTCACTCGCGAAAATAACGAACGAGAAGTCGAACGAAGGACACAACTAACATGGAACAAATACTGGAGCCTAAAAGAAATATTCAAGGGCAGCTTACCAACCAACATAAAAACGAAGGTCATGAACTCTTGCCTCTTGCCCTGCTTGACATACGGCTGCCAAACATGGATATTCAGCAATAACGTTAAAAATAAGATAGTAACATGTCAACGTGGAATGGAGCGCAGTATGTTAAACATCAAAAAAATTCAAAGAATACGTCACACAAAAATAAGAGGAGCAACAAATGCCAAAGATGGACTACAACAAGCGTTGACTCTAAAATGGAAATGGGCCGGACATGTAGCACGTTTGAAAGACCAGAGATGGACTAAAATAGTTACAGCCTGGAAAGGCCCACTTGGCAAGAGGAGAAGAGGAAGACCCTGTGCAAGATGGGAAGATGACGTTGTTAAAGTCGCCGGTGAAAATTGGTCTCAAATAGCCAAATCTAGAGAAGACTGGTCATCCTTGGAGGAGGCCTTCACCTGCAGAGGGGTTCTGGCAGAAGAATAAAACCAAAAAAACTTTTTCATTTAATATATTGTTAAGTTATTTTTTATTTTATTTTATTATGTTACTTTAACTTTTTTAATTCATTACTATTAACTTCTTACCTTCTGTTCAGAAATAAAAGGCTTTTTTATTTTTATTTTTTATTTTTTTTATTTTTTATTTTTTAGCTACTATAGGTGCACGAAGGATCACTGGGCCGATTTTACCATGATATACCAGAATAAAAATTGGTAAATGGGTACATCAGCGACAACCAAGATATTTCCAACCAGTTCCTATAAAATCGCTCTTTACACATATTGTTTTTAACAAAGCTCAAAAATATTTCAGTTTTTCAGATATATCGTCGTCCTCCGTGGCGCAGCGGTCAGCACGCCTGCCTGCGACGTGGGGGCCCCGGGTTCGATCCCCGGCTAGGTCATGATGAAAAACGGTATTTTCTTGATTGGCCTTGCGCTTGACCGCAATCCCGCCTGATGGTAAGCAGTGATGCGATCATTGATGGTAAAGCGCGCTAGTTTATTAAGAGCCTATTCACTCTAGCCTTGAAGACACTCAAATTGTAATGTGACGGAAACACCGTCGCTGGCAAATTGTTACAGTCCCTCGATGTACGCGGTATAAAAGAGGAAGCGAAACGCTTCGTCCGGGTCGCAGTGGTATCAACAACGTAAGGGTGGAAACTCGCCGTACGACGAGTCGTCCGATGGTGGAACGGGTCTTGGATGTTTATTTATATATGTATCTATTATAAATATAGTATCGTTGAGTTAGCATCCCATAAAACAAGTCTCGAACTTACTTTGAGGCTAGCTCAATCTGTGGGATTTGTCCGTATATAGTATTTATTTTATTTTATTATATTATTTTTTTAATTATACAACGTGTAACATAAAGGGTATATACATACCAAGGGCATGGCATCTTTAGATGATATCAAACGATATGGGTAGGGTTTCAACTCAAAATAAAATACTCAAAAAATTTATACTAAATTTTCGGTTTCGTGTGTTTCTTAAAATCAAATCATAACGAACGTGGCACTACACTACATACGTTAATAACTACTCGTTACACGTCACATTACTTGGCAAAATCCGATAAATGTCTTCAATAATTCTGTGCGCCTAGTATAGTAGTGGCCTATCACAGGCGGTTTTTTTTTTTTTTTAATACTTATAAACTAGTGCTTGACTGCAATCCCGCCTGATGGTAAGCAGTGATGCAATCGTTGATGGTAAAGCACACTAGCTTAATAATACTATTCACTCAAAAAAAATTTCAGTGAATAGGAAGGAAGACGGCAGTTGAGCGAGGTGATGCAATGTTTAACCCAACAACACAACCAACGATGCTGCGCCAGAGGATGATCTGGAGACCCTCCACGACCAAACTCCCGACACAACAACATTAGGCACATCGTACCTGGCACACATCGCAACACAACTGCTCAGACCCGTCCACCTTTTTCCTGTCCCGCTTTTTCCTCATAACTTCCTAAAATAAACAAATAGGATTAAAAAACCCATCCAATATCGATTGATATTGTGTAAAGATGCCATGCCCTTGTTATGTATATTCCCTTTTTGTTACACGTTGTATATTGTATTACATCTTCGAGCCGATGAACTACCAATGCTATGTACGCCATTATTGTCGCATGCATCAGGCCAGAAATTGAATAGTTAAGTTATTTTCAATGTTTAATGTTTGTGATGTGGCAGTACTTTTTCAAATAAATATCGTACATATTCCCCATTCGTATTACAGGATGAAAATCCCCATCGGTAAGACTTGCTAGACAGCTGACAGACAGGGGTGGTTCGGATCGATAGCCTCCCTACGCATCCCTTCGTTCATTTTTTATATCGTCAATTCACTGTGACATTTTCCCCCTGAAAACCTCTCTAAATGGTAGAATGATAACATCCCCCCCTTCGTTGAAGTTTGTTGGGGTAGGCTCCTTTCATTTTCCTGCAGATATATTTAAGATAAGAATTCGCATAGAATAAAAAAAGGTTTGTGTACAGGTTTCGAAAAAGTCGTGTAATTTTTCCTTTTCAGATTAACTAAAACTGTAGTACCTCAACAATGCTGGCAGCCTTTTGGACACTTTTCTCAATGACAATCATGCGGGCGAAAGATTCATAATCAGTATTTTTTTTTAATTCTTCAGGCAGTGAAGAGCGAGTGAGGGAAAGAAAGTGTGTATCGACACCTAAACATGGTAAAACACCAAACAAATAGAGTTTATCTACACCACTAAGGGCAACTACGCAAGGGACTACGCGATGAAGGGGATCATTACGGGCCACTGCTCGCTGAATAAGCATCTCCACACAATAGGCATAACGGACAGCCCTCTGTGCAGAGCCTGCATAGAGGCTGACGAGACAGTTGCGCATGTACTCTTCGAGTGTACAGGCGTTACCCAAATTAGAAACGAAACCATAGGAGCACCAAGATCTTACACAGATGTTCTCAACAGGCTAGGAGACCTAATGGGCTTCTGGAGGGAGGTGGGCTGGCTGGAATAACCGCCAAAGGCCGCCATGGTCCATGCAAAATGGTCCGCTGGAGGGACTAAGTGCGGAAACCAAACCAGTAACATAGAACACCACTAAGGGTCACGGTACGTCTCCACTGGTGGCACGGCAAGGCAAGGGATTTTTATGCGAAGAATAGATACATTTGACGACACGATTGATGCAGTGGCTGAGCGATCGACTGCTGGGCCGCGTGTCGAGGGTTCAATTCCCGCACGGAACAAATATTTGCATGGCCTACAATTAGTTGTCCCAGGTCTGGCTGTTTGTGAATGTGATTTTATATTTATATGTTTGTAAACGCACCCACGATACAGGAGTAATTCCTAGTGTAGTAAATCCAAACGTTTAGAAAAAAATATAAATACATGTATAACTAAAAATTATGACAATAAAATTGAAATTTAAATTATAACGCCATAGAACGGCTGCCCGGTAAGGACCAGGCCCGGGTCGACGACGCGTTTTGTTCCACGCGCGCGCCTCAAAGAGATGTCAGCACATCGTGGCGGGGTCCACGAAGACAGGCCTGCAAGAGCTGCGGGTATTTCGACTGCCCTGGCTCACAGGCAAATGAAGGAACACGGGTGGGTTTAGTAAGTAAAAGTCTGACACCGGTCCGTCCAGAATGAGCTCTTCAATTGATGATTTCTCATCCGAAAAACAGACGTCGTGGCATGCCAGCAATGTCAATATTTTGTTAATGTTAATGCCAGATAGACTTCTCCATGTAAATTTCTGGTACTCGAGTATTGTTTTCTGAAAACAATAGCAAAATAACGACATAAAACGCAGTTCAAGCGGAAGCTCCCTAGGTATGACCAGGAAACCCCGACACTAATCGTCAGCCGTTTCCTCAAATGAATCGATATTTACTGATCTAAGTTCATTTTATGAGCTAGAACTTAACTACGGAGTGGTTAAAGAAAGACTAATCTAAGGCTGTAAATTTCAACTCCGTAAACCATATTATTCTGATATACATTGGCCACGGCTGTCGCTGAAACCGCTGGAGCTGTCTTGCATAGAGTCGCAGCATAATTAGCGATATTCATTTCGCGTGGATGTGACGCGAGTGTCCCAGAACTGTTCCATTCTTTTATAAATTATAAACTAGCGCTTGACTGCAATCCCGCCTGATGGTAAGCAGTGTCGCAATCGATGATGGTAAAGCGTACTAGTTTATTAAGAGCCTATTCACTCTAGCCTTGAAGACATTCAAATTGTAGTCCGACAGAAACAACGCCGCTGGCAAATTTTTCCGGTATAAAAGAGGAGGCGAAACGCTACGTCCGGATCGTAGTGGTGTTAACAACGTAAGGGTTGTACTTGTATGTTTACCGCAAATATAAGCGCACTTTCTTTCTATTTAAAAGAAGTTTTATTGTACGTCCATTTCCATAGGTACCTTCTACACTTTGTAATGAACAACTTCATCTTTCTGACTCCTTGACAATTTAAGAGTACCTATTCGTATTTTTGGTTTTATTTGCAGTAACTATTATTTGAACCTAGCGGCCGCAAGCTTCTTCGTTCGCGTGGTTTAGTTATGCTCTGCTCCTATTGGTCGCAGCGTGATGTTATATAGCCTAAAGCCTTCCTGGGTTAATGGGCTATCCAACCCATAAAGATTTTCACAAATTGGACCAGTAGTTCCTACGATTAGCGCGTTCATACAAACTCTTCAGCTTTATATACTAGTATAGATAAATGCTTGGAGATTGACTTCAGTTTTACGCTTCTAAAGCCTTTGCGCTTTAGTTTGGAGTCTGGGGCCCTTTTAAAGCACTTCGTAACAGCAACTTACTGTCAATACGTGTAATATATTGTGACCTTCTAACTCAGCCCTGTCAATGCTCTGGAAGCCAGAAGCCAGACAAACCAAGGGCGTGATATAATGCTTTTAAGTAAACCAAATCCGCTTAAGTAACTCTTATAAACGCTTATGGAAACTAGGACGAGTATGTGTGCATGTTCATGTATGTGTAGCAATGGTGGTTACGACTGTTTGTAAATTATCATAGTGTGAGTGCAAGGACAGAGAAAAACCGCATGGAGTTGTCGAAATAAGCAATCTGCTTATACTGCACTCCATATAATTAAATGTTCAAATTGAATATTGGTTTTTAGAAAATCAATTATACTAAAGGGTTTTTAATATACTTAGCATAAAAGTTGGCAATGTCATTCGATCACCGTTCCATTACGAGGCGACTGAGATAATTGATCGATCATTATTAATTTAGCAGATAACGAACTTTTAAGCACAATGATATTGGAATTGTCGTAATCGTGGTGGCCTAGTGGTTAAAACACGAGCCTCTTAAGTACGAGTGCGTGGGTTCGATTCCAGGTCAGGCAAGTACCAATGTAACTTTTCTAAAGTTATATGTACTTTCTAAGTATATCTTGGACACCAATGACTGAAGGTGAAGGAAAACATCTTGAGGAAACCTGGACTTTAAATCTGAAATCGCCAACCCGCATTGAGCAAGCGTGGTGATTACGCTCAATCCTTCTCTGTATGAGAGGAGACTTGTGCCCAGCAGTGGGACGATAAAAAGGTTGATGTTGATGATAAAGAGCAGACTAGCGCCCCAGGTTGATTGCCTGGGAGCATAAGGAGCAGTATGGGCATGT
Organism: Sesamia nonagrioides; assembly: GCA_017933935.1. Lineage (NCBI taxonomy): Eukaryota > Metazoa > Arthropoda > Insecta > Lepidoptera > Noctuidae > Sesamia > Sesamia nonagrioides. The sequence continues at coordinate 6,602 of JADWQK010000893.1, read as the reverse complement.
ACTGGCAGCACCGCCAACAGACACCTAGAGGCATAAGTACGGAACATCCGCATACTCGTAAAGCCCCACACAGCACTGGCGCCGATTCTTTTGCACACAAACTAAACTAATTTTAAGTTAAGTGTATCTTTTTCTTTCCATTTCGTTAAGAAAAGGATAGAAGATAACATTTTAGTTTAATCCTGTCAAATTAAGATACTCCATAGACAGTTTAGACGCGATTATAAACATGGCGACTGAAAATACGCCAGTTTACGTCAAGAGCGCACTAATTTGACAGGTCTGACACTTTATCTGCTGTCCTTTTCTTAATGAAATGGAAATAAAAAGATGCACTCAACTTAAAATTTTGAACCGACGACCTGGTGAAGGTCGCGGGAAACCGCTGGATGCGGGAAGCGCAGGACCGGTCGTCGTGGAGAACCTTGAGGGAGGCCTATGTCCAGCAGTGGACGTCTTTCGGCTGAAATAATGATGATGAACTTAAAATTAATTTAGTTTGTGACCAACAGAATCGGCGCCACTGTCTCATTAACATCATCTTTCGAAATCATGCGTAGGCTTCAATATGTCTCCACTGCCTACTTTATATTTGGCAGTAAGTTAATCCCTTCATGAATATAATCCACGTGTGGGCGAAAGGAGGATTATCTTAACTGTCATCTGACTATCTAAATAGCGGTAGATGTCCACGAAACTGAGCGGGCAACTGATCGGGGACATTATTGTGTGTAGCGGTACCTACAAACGTCACAAATAAAACAACGCGTCGTACTGACGTCACACGAATTCTACATCTCGCAAGCAGAGTTTACCGTGCAATTAGAATACATACAACTTTCCAACTTCGTCCTTAGTCCGTTTCTGTTCAGCGTGATATTAGACGTTTTGTCGGACAGCATCAAGGACTCACATGAGCAGCCTCCCTGGCTACTCATGTATGCTGACGATATCGCGCTGGCGGACGCGGACAGGGAACGGTTGGTGCGGCGTGTGAATGCGTGGAAGGACTCGCTTGAGAACGGAGGTCTGAAACTCAACGTGTCGAAGACAGTATACTTGGCCAGCAACACGACAGACCCCATGTCTGTGCGCATAGGCGGAGATATGGTCGAGCGCACGGACCAGTTTAAATACTTGGGGTCTGTGCTTCACGCGTCCGGCGACATTGATTGCGACGTCAAGGCACGTATTTCCGCAGCTTGGGCGAAATGGCGTGAGGTGACAGGTGTCACTTGTGACCCCAAAATGCCGGTTAAGCTTAAGGGACAGGTCTATAAAACCATCATTAGACCTGTTCTCCTGTATTGCAGTGAGGCGTGGCCTGTGCTTGAGCGACACAAGCAGGAGCTGCGTGTCACGGAGATGAATATGCTGCGGTGGATGTGTGGAGTTACGCGGAAAGACCGCATCAGGAACTCCCGCATCCGGGGCAGCCTTCGTGTCCGTGACATTGCAGACAAACTGCAGGAGGGTCGCCTACGCTGGTACGGCCACGTCTTACGGAAACCGGCATGTTACGTGGGTAACAAATGTCTTGTCATGGCGCCTCCGCCGGGCCGGAACAAGCGGGGTAGACCAAAGAAGTGCTGGCTTGACGTTGTAAGAGATGACATGCATGCCAACAAGCTCTTACCACAGGACGCTAAACATCGTGCGAAATGGAGGAGAATGTGCAGGAAAGCGGACCCCGGGCTCCAACGCGAAAGCCGCGGATGCAACCGGGATGAACGCTGAGATGATGATGATGATGACAACTTTCCAACTTCAACTGTTGGGCAAGTGCCCGCCAGTCATAACATCCGTCTGGTCGGTGGATCCTCCCTTTTCTATGGAGGATGAGTGAACTTTACTAAGTGTTCCTCTTAACTCTAAATTGTGGATATAACATAGAAATTATTCTGTTGAAAAATCAAACCAGTAGTCTAATTGAATTACGATTTTATGAATCACAGAGATAATAAGAATTAGTCTTTATACAGACTTTGGACCCAAATTAACTACAGCTGGCGCACAGGCAAATAAAGGAACTCGGATTTTAGTCAAAGTCTGACACGTACTACCGCTATGCCAAGATCAGGAGAGGTCATTTGATAGAACATTTATAAAATGTTCCATCTTGCGTTCATATTTTCTCCATCATTCTCTTTTTCGCTATCATCAATCATCTTTTACGCTATCATCATCACCATTGCTATTAGCCTTGGTCAACCCACTCTGTGGAGAAAGGACCTCCTAGACTCGGTGCCATGCTTCCCTACTCTGAGCGATTCCCATCCATGACTCCACTGCGACTTCCTGCATATCGTCAAGCTGGCTTTTAACTAGCTAACGCACGATTCACCGTGTCTTTTATTTTTCTCTTTACTTGTTTCTAAATACATCTTTCTTACAACCATCCAATCCGAAACCACCTCAAATATCTTCTACACCACAAATATCTTCACCAAAACAATATGCCCAGCCATTAAAGTATCGAGTTTATCGTTCACCGAACTGTACAATACTGTACATTTAGCAGACCAAATAACTCAAGGGCAACGCACCAACGGCTATATTTAATTACACCAATGGCCAGTAAGCTCAGAGTAATAACAACAACACTGGAAGTTGGGAAGCTGTTTATAGATATTAAGAACGGAAAGCATATCGAAGTACCTGTGTGGTATTTATGTAACACACTCTCGGTAGCAATGACTTTTATTTTGATAATTCCACAACATTCATTGCGTCATTTACGTTGTTGAGCTGAGATTTTTTCGAACATAGAAGGTCAATGTATAAGCAATAGCCTTCAAAATAAAACTCAAAATGAACGGTTAAAGTTATGTGCTGTAAAGAGGATAGTATGATGCTCTTTTTCGTGAATTCAAGTTAGTCAAAAGCTTTGTAAAATTCCTTCAGATTTGGAACAGGAGATCTAAGTTCAAATATTTATTTTCCCATTTATGTACACAAATAAACGGAGAACAGAAAAAGAAAACGGATAAAATCAGGTGATGTAATTTGACAGTACAGAAGATAGATAGATATTAACAGAGAAACGAATAATAAGAATGGGGTTAGGAAAGAAGAGTATATTGTAACGACAAAAGAAAAATAGATTGCACAAATAAGAAACACAATATGTGATATAGTGTCCATAACTCAATGGACAGAAGCAAAATAAAACTATTGTGATCGATATCCACAATTAGAAACTTAGTAAACGAAGCAATAAAAAAACACCTGATTAAGGTTTTTTCTTCACAATACATGTCATGTCGGATCATTCTATTGTATGTAGTGTTAATAGGTGGGTAAATCATTTAATGACGGAGAAAATAAACGCTGTCGGCATGCGCCAGCGCATACATGTAAAATGTTTGTATTCTCATATATCGCGTTCACTGTTTTTTTTCTTTTTTCCCATAGTTACACTGTCACATGTACTGAGATATACCAGTTCACACTATTTATACTAATATGACACTTTTTATATAATTTTAAACTAGTGCTTGACCGCAATCCCGCCTGATGGTAAGCAGAGATGCAATCGATGATGGTAAAGCGCGCTAATTTATTAAGCCTATTCACTAAAAAAAAAAAACTGAGTGAATAGGAAGGAAGACGGCAATTGAGCGAGGCAATGTTAAACCCAACAACAAGACTAACAAGTTGCGCCAGAGGGAGATTGATATGGAGACCCTCCACGACCAAACTCCCGACACAACAACATTTGGCGCATCGTACCACAACTGCTCAGACCCGTCCTCCGTACGGCTTCGCCATGCCGGAATACGACGAATCGCTTGGCGGCAAGACTTTGTCTGGTGGGTGTTAACTTCTGCCGGCAGCCGATGACCCTGTCTACTTATCTCCTTTAGTTCTCCTGTACATATAGGCAGAAGGCAAAAGAATAAATATTGTGGTGCAAAATATATTGAACTGATCTTCATCCAACGATATGATTATAAAAGATGATTAAACTGCTAAAATTAAACAGAAAAGAATAGCTGTTTATCAAACAAAACAATTAATAAAGAATGTGAAAAAAGAGCAACTGTTACACACACAGAAAACAGTGAATTCCAAAGTACCTACCAACGTACTATTTTTCGACTTTCGCCTCACCTTGAATCAATAAACAAACCCTCTTTAATACAAAACAGCGATCACTCATCATCACTTCATTGATCTAGATAAAATACCCAGGCAGCACAAACTGCCCAATTCACCTTAATATACCAAAAAGTGTACCAACAAAATGGTAAGTTCACTAAACTTTAGCGCTAAACATTTACACCGCCCACATGCGTTAATTCTGGCACAGAGCTTTGTTTCTTTACGCGGTAAGTGATGCGTTTGCGCAAAGTACCGATATCGACTTATTAGAGTAGTGGGTAATGGTCTTAGGCATAGAATAAAGAGAGGGAAGTACGTTATCTTCATACAAACGGACCGCGCGCGGCTTGTATGTGTGCGCCATAGTATCTATGCGTCGCCGCACGCACACCTAAACACAATATTAGAGTGCCTATGACTGCGCTAGTCGCGGCTAGCACGGAACGAGGTTCGCGCGTCACGGCTTTTCGGCACATTAGCTAAATCACAGATTACAGAATACTACGTAGCTAAATTAAAGAACAATGTGGGATTATCGCAGGAGAAAGTATTGTTGTTTGTTTGGGTGTCTTAATTCATCGATTTCAGAATTGTCTCTGTTCAGATTACCTACTGAGCAGGAAAGGTAAGCAAGTCACTTATTCTTTTTACCCGACTACGGCAAAGCAAAAGGAGGGTTATGATTTTGACAGGCTATGTATGTATGTATGTATGTATGTATGTATGTATGTATGTATGTTCATCTGTTCCCTCGTAACTTCTAAACTACTTATTCGAATTCGATAAATGATATATCATTAGAAGCGTCTTAATTGTCTGCTGGTTATAGGCTATATGGAGTTTCACAAAATCTAACGTGGCGCCCTCTAGCGGACAAAATATACAGAGTAAAAAAATAAAGTTAAGATAAATATGCCGTGTTTGGTATCATTTGAAAGGGCTTAACTTGTACATTTTAAATATATATATATATTACTAGCATTTGCTTGTGACTTTACCTGATTCATGGGCTGATTGCATATAATTCACATCTTTTCGTTCATAGATAGCTTCTTTACTACTTATCAGAATAAGACCACTGCAGAACCATTAGAAGGGCCTTGATATTCTGTTGGTTATGAGCTATAAAGCTTGTCACGAAATTTAGTATTACGCCCTCTAGCGGACAAAAAGTTCTATGTTAATACAAAATTAAAATAAATATACCGTATTTGGTATCATCTGAAAGAGCTTCACGAGTACTTTATGTTTGTACATAATCCCTAGTAATGCTTCGTAGAAATTTGAATGTAAACCAGGGTTTGGTAAACGGAGCGATGGGAGTGGTGAAGGCCTTCGAATGGCCTGCTCTTCGGCGCGATCAGTTGGAACAGGAGAACAGCCAAGCGCTGTTCTCATACAATTTGACGACGCATCCATAAAAGCAGATACTAACGGACTTATCAAAATCGAGCCTTGCCTCACTGAATTTGACGGCTTGAGGGGTTCTGGGCAAATTCAGCGTAAAATGCTCCCGCTGATTCTTTCTTGGGGTTGTACTGTACATAAATTACAAGGTTGTACTCTAGATAAAAAAGTTACAGATCTAGGAAAGTCATTGTTTGCTAAAGGACAGGCCTATGTCGCTCTCAGTAGAGTTAAAACCATAGAGGGATTATTTATAAGTGCCTTGGATCATAATAAATTACTTAAAAATCCACATGACAGTCGATCGTTAGCAGAATTAGATAGATTAAGAAATCTTCCCAGGTCCTCTTAATATAAGTTTTTTTTTTTTTAATAATTATAAACTAGCGCTTGACTGCAATCCCGCCTGATGGTAAGCAGTGACGCAATCCTTGATGCCTGCGCACTAGTTTATTAAGCCTATTCACTTAAAAAACTTAGGAATAGCAAGGATGACGGCAGTTGAGCCAGGTGATGCAATGTTAAATCCAAGAGCAACACGACCAACCATGCTGCGCCAGAGGGAGATTGATCTGGAGACTCTCCACGACCAAACTCCCGACACAACAACATTTGGCGCATCGTACTCGCCACACAACGCAACACAAAGTGCTCAGACGCGTCCTCCGTACGGCTTCACCAGACATCATGCTGGAACACGACGAATCGCTTGGCGGCAAGACTTTGTCTGGTGGGTGGTAACTTCTGCCGGCAGCCGATGTTATGGCCTACCACCGTTAGAAAAACATCCAAAAACATCCAATCTATTTATACTAACGGCCTCATCCACTAATTCATGACCCATTCGGTGCCATCGACGCAAATGTGCGTCGCTACTACGAAAACCCGGGAGCTTCATACGGTGAAACCGTTGCTATACGCGCTACGCTTCAAGCGCTACGAAATAGTAAAATAGGACATCTCTACATATTACTATACGCCGATACATAAGTCAAAAGAGATGTCGTATGTTAACTACCTAGTTTTTAGTTCGTCAATTTAACTTTTATTAATAGTATGCGCCATAAATACACTTTAACACCAAAATAGTA